>BQNB010036507.1:0-50070 GCA_026074375.1 Tanacetum coccineum | reverse complement strand
GGAATATCGTCCTTGTCCTGAATCTTGACTTTCACATCCTTGATGGTGTCGGAGCTTTCAACTTCAAGTGAGATGGTCTTTCCAGTGTTAACATTCACGACACTTATCTGCAGTGTCGTCAATGTGTCATCCACAAGACAGATGGTCGACTTGTTCTGGACGTAGTAGTAACCAGATATGGTTGTCTCCAAGCTGGTTTCCAGCATAGACCAGCTTCTGTTGGTCTGCGGGAACACCTACCTTGTCTTGAATGAAGGCTTTCACTTCCTTGATGTGGTGACTGAAATTGGCATACAAAGGGATCCTCTTTCCAGAGATGGTCTCGACATATACCTTCATTTTTCCTCTAAAAGCAAGGCACAAGATAGAGGACAGAATCCGCATTGATGTTGTAGTCGGAAAGGGTACGGCGGTGGTCGTTGAGCCAAACTCCGGTTAAGAACAGCCCTTGGTTGAAGGGAGCAACACCTACCTTGTCACGGATCATGAGCTTCACACAATGCAAGGGGTCACTCAGTGAAACTGTCAGAGAGAAGGTCCTTTCAGCGGCAGTCTTGACCAGCAGCTGAAAAGATTCCTGGGGTGTTGATCTGAGCAAGGATTAGGATACCATGTCATTCGGGCTATGTTTTACTGATGATAGGCCTGCCATTCTCTCATCAAAAGTCTTAAATGTTTGGGAACGCTTAGCCTAGGTAAAGAAGGAAAAAGCCATCTGAAAAAGCAAAAACAGAAGAAAGTAAGGATCCGAATCGAACAACAACCAGATAATAAGGAGAAATCAGATATGATCCCGAGTGTATGGAATTCTAGAGCAAGTAAAGTAAACTGAACATGTTTTGTCATACGGCATAAACTCGTGTCCCGCTTAATTTAAGGACACGTGTGTCATATAAACGGTGGACATTATTTGTACAATAAATTTTGTTACAGAAAACAGTGTAATGATGGGAATGAGTCGAACAACAAAGATATCCTACCAACAGTTAAAAAAGCAGACCCCAAATACGCAACATAAGATTCTAAAGTAAGGTGATGTTTGTTTTTACCAACTATACACAGTTATGGATCTAGGCCACATATATTTGTGTTATAAAATTTATTCATGTTAGAGCATAGGTAACGATATCACGAATGGAGTAAATCAATCATTAAGACAAATCACAAATTTAAAAGATAAAACACACGACACTGAAATAAAAACACTTTGAAGATAAGTTACTACAGATATCATATGAGCATGCCTTAGTTCAAACTACATGTTCGTGTATGTGACCGCTGGGTTTGGTCCGCTAGGAACTACCCATCGACCTACATCCAACTAACGCTACATTCTCACCAAGGCTGACTCAGTACTAGATAAGGATGAAGCCTCAGGAAAGGCCAATACACCTTATTATCCAGGTATCCTCTATTAACCAGTAGTCCTTAACCAGAACCACACGCATACTGACTGGTCCGGGATTTGGGGAGGCCTGTCTTTCACGTAGAAGCGCCGTCTGACAAAGGCACACAGTAGTTCGGCGGGTTGTTTCCCATGTGTCAGAAATAGTAATCATTCTACAGTACTTGGGGGTAGTATAAATACCCCAAGTACATTCAATGCAAATCATCACATTTATTACATATATACTCTGCCCAACGGTTATTACAATACAAAATACTTACTCTCACGTCAGAGCTTGATCTTGGGATAAAACCCAGGGCGAGGCTAACGCGTGTTGTTTTCTCGACAGGCTTGCTGAGGCATGAGGGCGACGGCAATCCTTCCTAGCGGATCTTTACATCAACAAATTGGCGCCATCCGTGGGACCCATTATTCGACTTGCCCAAGTGGCCTAGAATGGCAGGTCCCAAACCAATTACTCCTTCCAATGAAGGAACCTTAAACCAAAATAACAAAAACATCATTGAAGGGCACATATCGGCTCTCAAGGAGCTTCTGAAAGAACCAAACAACCGAAATCTTATCAAACCTATGCTTCTTGATTTCGAGGACTCCCATGACGTCAGCGACGACGAAGTTCAGGACAATGGGAAGGGAAAGCCAAAGATGGACGAGGAAGATTTGAGCAAACCATTCAAGGAAATACTAAAATGTCCCTTTACCAGAAGAATTGTCGAATTTTCATCACCAGGCCACAGGATGCCAACGAATGTCAAGACATATGACGGGACGGGTGATCCGGAGGACCATATAGGCCGCTTTGTGGGGGCAGGAAACCAAGGAGAATGGCCAATGCCTGTGTGGTGCAGGATGTTCCAACAAACTCTTGACGGCAAAGCAAGGGCGTGGTTTGACAAACTACCGTCGGGTAGTATCGATAACTAGGGCAGTCTGCAAGAAAAATTCCTGAATAGGTTTGGAATGCTCCAGGCATGCGATAAAGATCTGACATTAATTTCAAAATTAACTAGAAAAGCCAACGAAACTCTAGCCCATTTCAAGGAAAGGTGGGTGAGTGAATCCAATGCTATCCCCAACGTGCCGGAACTAATGCAAGTCTCATCTTTCATGAGCTCTCACAAGTGTCCGGAGTTAGCAAAGCGCTTCTCCGACAGCATACCCAAAACGGTAGATGAAATGTTAAAGAGGGTGGATGATTACCTACGGTCGGAAGAGGCGTACCGTAACACGGAACTACCTAGAGGAGAATTCCAACGAAGGGACACGCCGGTGCAGTGGGTACAACGGAACGACCGAAGCCAACGGTTTCCTCACGGAAACAACCGGCGTAGATCAGAACACAGGTTCGTTGCTAGGATGCCAGACCGCCACGCACCATACATGGCGCCACAGCGTCCCAACCAGGAGTTGCACCGGCCCAGGGCAGTATTAACCTTAGATTCGTTATCAATCACTCCTCAGGAGATCCTAGCAACGGAACATCAGTTAAACCTACCTCAGCCGGCACCGCTAGTCGGAGCACCCAGCAAAGAAAACCTGAACAGGTATTGCGACTATCACAACGAAAAAGGACACAGCACGAACGATTGCTTCCACTTAAAATGACAATTGGAGATGGCCCTAGAGTCAGGCAAACTAAACCACTTGGTAAAAGACGTGAGGCAGAGAGGAAAAGGAAACCAGCGGAACAACGGTCCGCAGAAAGCAAAAGTAATAAACATGGTCCAAAGTCATCCACTAGATAGGAAACGGAAAACAACAATGAGGGATGAAGAGTGGATGAATGTCCCCATAACCTTTCCACCGGTGCCCGCGCGGGACCTATCAGAAGAACCCTTGGTAGTTGAAGCAGAGGTGGAAGGATATCTGGTCCGAAGGATACATATAGACGAAGGGGCTTCAATCGAAATTATGTTTGAGCATTGCTTCAACATGCTGCATCCGGCAATCCAAGCAAGGTTAGTAGAAACGCAAACCACAGTGTCCGAGTTCTCGGGGGAACAAGTCAAGCCGCTAGGGAAAATCGAGCTTGATGTGTGCTTTGGGGGAAATGGGAGATGCCGAAGGGCAATTATGAAATTCACGGTCATCCCAGCACCTTCACCCTATAACATCATATTAGGTCGTCCTGGCTTAAGACAACTTAGGGCAATCCCTTCGACCATTCATGGGATAATGAAATTCCCAACTCCCTGGGGAGTGGCGACAATAGTATCCCAGGCTACTATGGTATTACAATGCGGAAGCGAAAGAAAGAAGCAGGCTGGGGAGCTACCGGAAGAGGTGAAAGTGCTGAACGACACAAGCCCAACGGAACATGTACTAATCAATCCTGCCTACCCAGAACAGTTGGTAGTGATAGGGAAGAACCTCTCACCGAAAGGACTGGCCTAGTTAAAAAGATTGTTAAAAAGAAACAATGACATTTTTGCATGGGAGCCGTCGGATATGACGGGCGTGCCAAAAAGAATCATTAAGCATTCCCTGCATGCCAACCCATCGGTCACACCAGTCAGGCAGAAGAGAAGAGTATTCTGCTCTAAAAAAAGTCGGGCAGTAACCAAAGAAGTAGCCGAATGGTTAAGTGCCGGAATAGTTAGACCAGTAAAATACCCCACTTGGATATCAAATCCAGTCCTAGTAAAGAAGGCAGATGGAAGCTGGCGGATGTGTATTGATTTCAAGAATATCAACTCTGCATATCCCAAAGACTATTATCCCCTACCAGAAATAGACAGTAAAATAGAGGCGGTAATGGGTTTCCCCCTCAAATGTTTCCTGGACGCTTACAAAGGCTACCATCAAGTGCAAATGGCGGACGAAGACGAAGAAAAAACTGCCTTTTACACAGATCAGGGTACATATTGCTATACAAAGATGCCATTCGGCCTAAAAAATGCAGGAGCAACGTACCAACGGCTGGTGGACGAAGCATTCCGGTCTCAAATTGGGAAAAATTTGGAAGTCTATGTAGACGACATGGTGGTAAAGAGCAAAACCGAAAGGGAAATGTTGGCAGACATAGCAGAAACATTCGATAACCTCAGAAGGATCAATATGAAGCTAAACCTAAAGAAGTGCTCGTTCGGAGTCATGGAAGGAAAATTCTTGGGGTATATGGTCACCTCAGAAGGCATACGAGCTAACCCAGCGAAAATGAAAGACATAGCGGAGATGCAATCACCAAGAACCTGGGGAGAAATGCAAACCTTAGCGGGCAAACTAGCGGCACTAAACCGTTTCCTGTCTCGGTCGGCAAAAAAGTCGCTACCATTCTTTGAAACACTGAAAAACATAACTAAGGTAAACAAGGATGATTACTGCTGGACAGAAGAAGCAGAAAAAGCCTTTCAGGAACTTAAGAAGACGGTCTTGGATCTACCGGCCTTAACAACACCCCATCCGAAAGAAACCTTATTCGTATACTTAGCGGCGTCACAAGACGCAGCAAGCGTAGTACTGTTGGTAATAAGACAAGGAAAACAACGCCCAGTGCATTATGTCAGCAGAACACTGCATGATGCAGAACGGAATTATGCTCCGTTAGAGAAATTAGCACTCGCGCTTAGGCATACATCCAGGAGACTTAGAAGATACTTCGAAGCCCACCCTATCACTGTCATCACAGACCAACCAATCAAGAATGTCCTAAGTAAGGCAGATACATCAGGAAGGCTAGCACCATATTCTGTGGAGCTCGCGGCATACAACATCACATATGAGCCCCGTAGTGCCATTAAAGGAAAGATCCTGGCGGATTTCATAAATGAAACGCCGGTAGGTAGTGATGCTATGGTACCATGGCAAACCCAGTATACGGTGGACCTTAGCAGGGACAACAAGGAATAGTGGACATTCTACACAGATGGGGCGGCTAGTGCCAAAGGTTCCGACGCAGGACTCGTCCTCATTAGCCCCACCAAAACAGAATACACATATGCCTTACAGCTAAACTTCGAAAGCACCAACAATCAAGCCGAGTATGAGGCTCTCTTAGCAAGCCTAAGAATTGCCAAAAAAATGGGAGTGCAGTCCCTGACAGTCAACGTTGACTCCAAACTAGTGGCTAGTCAAATCAATGGTAACTACGAAGCCTGCAAAGAAAATATGATCCGGTACCTGAACAAGGCAAGGGAATACATTGGGTGCTTCAAGAGCTTCAAAATTCAAAACATACCCCAAAACAAAAACCAAAAGGCAGATGTGCTAAGCAAGCTGACATCAGTAGCATTCAATCATCTTACTAAAGAAATCCTTGTGGAAACACTAAATGTACCGTCCACAGACACGGAGGAGATAAACGCAGTGGTGGAGGAAGAAGGGAAAACATGGATGACCCCTATTATCAACTTCTTGGAGAAAGGAATATGGATGGCGGAACAGAACGAAGCGCGTGCCTTGCGGATGAAGATCAGTCACTACGTCATAGAAGAAGGAGTGCTATTCAAACGTCCTACCTAATGCCTATGCTGCGGTGTGTTGGCCCACTATAGGCTAATTACGTTATCAGAGAAATCCACATGGGAGCATGTGGCATGCATCTAAAACCAAGGTCGGTGGTAGCAAAGGCCATTAGGCAAGGGTACTATTGGCCAACGATGCACCGAGATGCAAGAGAAGAGATACGCAAGTGCAATTCATGCCAGATCCACTCCCCAATCCCCAAGCTACCTAAAACGCTAATGACCTCGATCATGGCTCCTTGGCCATTCTTCCATGGGAAAATGGATGTGCTGAGGACCATTGCAGATAGCTCGGCAGATAAAGTTCGTAATTGTAGCCATAGATTACTTTACGAAATGGATAGAAGCCAAACCACTAGCCAAGACAACCGGGAAAGAGGTAAAAAAATTTGTATGGGACAACATTGTCTGCAGGTACGGATTGCCAAAGATAATTGAAGGACAACGGGGGGGCAGGGGAGCGAGATGAGCGGATAGCGTATGCACGTGAGGGGGAGCGCGGAGATGCGAAACATGGGGCTGTGGGAGTGTGCAGCGGGAGAGCTAAACCGACAGCTGGCCGTTAGTACATAGGGAGGAGCATCGTAGTGTGGGCGAGTCGCTAATCGTGCGCCGCTGCTGACACGGGGGGCTGACGCGCGTGGGTACGAGTGTGAGGGTGGGGTGAGGCACAGGGTGGAGGAGTGATATTCAGAGAGTCGACAGGGTATCACGTGACTATCTCGATGGTACTGGGTCTACTGCTACTTCGACTCTCGGTGGAGGGGTGTAGTGAGGGTAGTGATGTTTGTATGCTGGGTATTTTATGAGAGATTTGTCGGGGTGTATGGGAGTTAGAGTATATCTCTCTATCTACCATATTAGTTAGAGTCACTGACAATCGTTAGCGATGCTTAGTCAGAGACCTTTCAGATCAACTGCAATCGATCGGACAATGACATTAATATAACCAGCAACAGACGGCAGCGTCACCACCACTGTCTCAATTGATCTATCGATACAGAATCAATCTGATACTAACTACTTTTACCCTCTGATAATTGAGCTTGAAAAAGCTACTAGGCTAAATTCCCCTACTGATGCAGTGTGCACTAGAAATGACCAAATCTCAAATTTAAACTAATGCCCTAGCAAAGCGAGAGAGATTTGCTACTCTGGAGCGAATATATATAAACTTAACAGAGCCGAGAGTATGTGCAGTACAGAGTCACGAAACACAGAATTATGCATCTTCTCTGGTTACTGGAATGAATCATCTTATATCACTCTCTCTACATACTAGTAGCTCATAGTATCTGCAGTTTACACACACAACATTTGGTGCGAGATGAAATTAGAGAGAGTTCTACCCAGGTAAATAGAAGCAGACTAACAGTTAGATGTGCGGCGAAGAGAGAGTTGTAAACCACATTAAACAATGCAGTGAGTGTAGCGAGACGTAGTGACTATTTGGTTTTTCGAACATGAAAGAGAGATGCGGATTTTGATGCTCGGGAATATGACATTAATATCTACAATTATGGTCGCGCAGTCGACACACCACACACACATGTTAGGAGAATGGTGAGTTGAAGACACACAGGATGCGTTCGAGGTATTGTCTATCTTGATCTAATCAGAAGGGCGCGTCTTTAGGGTGAGGAGTATATAGGGTCTGGTGGTTTTATTTGTAAGAGATAAGGGGGGTGTTTAGGCAGCTATGGTGATACTTCGAGAGGGGAAATGGTGAAATTTTGTGGGGTTGTAGTAAGTGGAGCAGTGTCTGGGAAGTCAAGGTGGGATTATGTCGTATACATGTGGGGGAGAAGGAGGAGGTCGTTGGATATGGTGCGGATCTTGGTTAGAGTGTATTAAGGTAGTTAACATTCAATGTGAGGTTGGTAATTGTACAGGGTTCTGGATCTAAATTTATTAGGTAGGTATGGGTAGGCATAGTCAATGTGTTTGTTTAGTTAAGGCGAAACCACAAAGTAAAAACGAACAAGATAAAAATAGTTCTACGAAAATCAAAATACTTTTCTGAAAATTTTAAATTACGTACGGTACTAGACGAACAATAATTATAACTATTGCTCGTAATAATTTTACGTAAAATACCAAAAATGCACGTAATATGAAAAATAAAAACGAATGCAGCAAAAATATTTCAACGGCATTTTGGAAATGTAAACGTCGATACTTAACCTAGAATTCGTCGGTTCTTCATAAACGTCGCGTAAATTACAATTGTATGTCCTAATTTCTTCCCGGTTAGTCGTGAGTTCATATCTCAATATAAAAATGAAAATTATAATTAATACTCGAGAATAAAATAACGACCTGAAATTGACGAATTGTCACACCTACCGGCTGGGGCGTGGTCAATATCTGCAGGGGCAGATAAATTATTATGTAACCCGGACATTGACCGGTGTAACGACACCTACCGGTTAAGACGTGGTTAATATCTGCCAGTTAGACAAACATCATGTGACTCGGATACCAACCAAGGCAGTAACAGTTACTGGTTGGGACGTGGTCAATGTCTAAATCACCCACAAACAATTGTGGCCAGGCGGATGGCTCGCTACCTCCGGCCGGAAACATGAGCAACAAACTAACAAAGTGAACAGCTAACATGCTAAGGAAAATAGATAAAAAAATAAGCATACATTAACCACCTTCATTACATGAAAATATATAGAGTATGATGCGAACATCTAACAATGTACAATAACAAGGCGCCACAAATGGCCCTGAAAAATAAACTAATTACAAGCAACTACAATTAGGAGGGTGTAGGAGTGTCGCGAGGCCCTCCACCGGGAGTGGGTCCAGTCTCATCCGGCATGATGTTTTGCAGCTCGGTCGGATCCAGCAGATACATGCGGGCCACCTTGTCAACATATGAATATCTTTGGTCAAACAGTTTCTCGTAGGCAGGAAGGAAGGTCTCGGAGGAGGAAGGATCAACGTTAGGTGTAGCTGTCAGAATGGCTTGAATATCCTCCTCCTCGCGACCAATAGAGATTCCGTCGATAAAACCCTTCCCGACGGCTAGAGAGAATACTTTCCCCAGTGACCTCTTGTATTCAGCACTCTGATGCAACCGACGCACAAAGGTGGGAAGATACTGGTTAATAATCTTTTGCCTTACTATCTCACCCTTCCCAGCCTCAACAACATAGTGTACCTTCTCAGACCTCAACTGCTCAGCATCAGCTTCAGCTTGTTTCAAAGCTTCCTCAAGTCGTTTAATATGGTCAGCCTGAGAAGAGTTCAAGTTGTCAACTTCTTTCTTTTCTTCTTCCAACTCCTCCAACCTATCTTGTAAACTTTTCTCCCGGACCAAAGCGCCTTCGTAATTCTTAGAAAGTTTGTCATAAGCAGCGGTTTTCTCATCATAGGCCGATTGAACCTTAGCCAACTCCTTCTGGCATTCCTTGAAACGAACTTTCACATCAGCACAAGATTCATGCGCGTACACAAGGTCAACATGATGTTCTTTTAAAGCTTCAAAGCGGAGTAAAACATTGGCTTGTTGCTGAGTGGATTGACATAACATCTTCCAGGACCTCCGGATAGCAGACTCATCCCGAACACCCTCGTTAAAGAACTCTTCGTCAGCCGGAGTAAAAAGATTTGCCAACATATCGCGACATTCACGAGAGTTGTCAATGCGACTCGAGTCCGTGAGTCCCCATTGGGGAGTAAAAGGAAGATTTCCAAAACGCCCGACAGAATAACCTAACAAAAAAAAGAGGGATAATAGGTTAGCAAAGTAAAAAAAAAGGTGGGGAAGGTAGGAAACTCACTAGCTTCCGCCTCAGGCACAAACTTTTCCAGAGCAACCTTTTCTAGGACGGTGCGAGGGCGACCTAAAAAAGTCATTAGTTAGCAACACAAACATATGCAACGATGATAATATAAAGAAGACATAAAACCATACTAGACGGATGAGCAGGGCTGGGGCGAGTCTAGGGACCAAACAAAACATCCTGATTATCACCATAGCCTTCAAAGACAGAAGGGTCAGCTCCGCCCTCCCCACCAACCAACTGATGAGCGTGAGCAGCACGGGGAGAGATGACATGCTCATCCGTTTGATCCCGTAGAGTATCCATCCGTCCAACCGATCCGGGAGGAGAAACATGCGTTTCGTTAGCTAAAACTTCCAAGGGCTGGGTGATAAGTGTAAAATATACATATCCATTTATGCTTAAAATAGCCCAAATAAACCCAAAACAGACCAAAAATGGCAAAAATATGCTTGTATTTGTGTTTTGTGTGTGCAGGTACGGATATATCAGAAATCACAAGAAAACCGTCAAAAACGGGCAAGCACGGACACGAGAACGGAAGAGTGAACAAAAGCCGGAAGCCAAAGCCATGAAAAAGTCAACCCTCAGTCAAGCAGTCAAAGGAAAGTCAAACCATGGTCAACAGAAGTCAACCATAAAAAGGCAAAATCCCTAAATTGCCATTTTAGTCCCTCAACTTTCAGAAAAGTCTAAAAAATAGTCCCTAAACCCTTATCGGGCCTCAAAACCCTAAATAAACCTACCCGGATACCAAAACCCTTAGAAAAGCCATAAGCCCAAAACCCTAGCCCATTTACTTTTTTATAAACCACAAGGGCCATTCCTGTCATTTTCCAAACTATTTTTACACTACACTTGAGATAACTAACCACAAGGACCTAATTTGCCATTTCCTCAAACTTCCAACGAATTTAACTCTTTCAGTTAAACAAAAAGGGCGCCAAGAGCTAGTTACTGTTCATCGTCACTTCCATTTCACCATCCAGGGTAAATCATAGGGAAAACGCAAATTGATGGGCAAATCAGACAATTCAAGGGATCATTTACACAATGGAAGGGCTAAATTAGTCTAATCAAGTACTCTAATTGGTCTACTCAAGCAAAATGACACGTCAGCTATGGAGAAACCACACAAGGATGTGGGTTTTGTACTCATTTCACTTAGAGAAGAAACACAAGTGAGCCTCTAACGGATAACGGCTCATAATCAATAGCCAATGATTGAATGATTTGATGGCTAGGATCAAGAAGAGCGTGGGCATCAAGCTTGGCCTAGAACCTTCTCAGTAAGGTTATAAAAAGCCTCACTTCCACACACACACACACACACACGTATAGTAGCTTTTAATTTTAAGTTTAGCTTAATTTTCTTTTAAACTTTGTAATTTTCCTTTCAAGTATTGTAACCAAGCTTTATGTTAATGAAAATTCAGTTGTTTTTAATCTCTCATAAGCTCTTTTATTTAACTTCATAAGCTCTCATTTTCCTTCAAATTGTTAAGCTAAATTCTCTTAAGCTACTCAAAAGCTCTTTCAGTCTCTAAGCTGAAATAGAGCTTAATTCAGTAATAAATCTACTTAAATCAATCAACTAGCTTAATTACCTTTGCAATTTGGATTTATAAGCTTATGGATGGGGAGCTAACTATGGATGAGCTCCCATGGACATTACTAGCTTATCCAATAGGATAAGCTAGAGCTTGTAGCAGCTTAATTGTGTGTAAGCTTCTGTTTAGCTGAAGCTAAGGGTTAGTTTTCATTTAAATTACTTTTGTTCTTTAATTCATAGTTTAGATTTGCTTAAAATTTGCTTAATAGTCTATATGCTTCTATGCTTATTTTGCTTATCTGCTTTTCTTAGTGCTTATTTCTTTGTTTGATTGTGCTTATTAGTCTCATTAGTCATAAACTTGCATCTGTTTTTTTAGCTTTTTAGTTATAGTAATTTGTTTTCTTAATTTCTGTCTAAAAACTATAAAAACCAAAAATATTAGTTAGCATTATCTTAGATCTTTCATTTTAGCTTAAATTAGTGGTTAAATCATGATTGTTAAGTTTATTATAAGCTAAAATTCATCTGGTATCAAAGGATTTTAGGCTAGGATTCATTTTCAAAGCTTTTTACAAATCTGTCAAAGATCTTAAGGGGTGTTTGGTTTAAGCTAGTTTGACCATCAAAAGTCAAATCTATTTGGTAAATTTTCTTTAGACAGCTGAGATTTCTTAAGTAAGCAAGTTTTAAAAAGGTTTGAACAATTAGTTTGAAGTTTAAATGATTTTGTGACTTAATTTCCTCATCTCAGCACCAGGGCAATTTTTACCTTCTTTTTAGCTAGTGAATATTGGATCTAAGCCTTCAAAGGCTTAGATCTTGCTTGTTCTTGTTTTGAACACTCTAAGAGAGTGTGTTTAGTGCAGTAGAGACCACAAGGTCACCTGCACTATTGTTTTGCACTTGAGTCAAGTGCATCAGCAGGAACTAAGTTGTTCCTGCTGTCACTTTTGGCTTAATTTTTAGCTAGGTAATCATAGGTTTTAGCTCTTAAGGTTAGAGTAGGATATAGAGTAGTTACAGCTTAATATAGATTAGGACTTAAATTTTATTTTCTTGCTTATTTCTAGCTTAAAATTGCTGTCAAAAGCCTTAAAAAACCAAAAAGACCAAAAACAGTAGGTAGATTTAATTAGCTTTTAAATATCAAATTTTAGCTTAGAAGATTAGGTTTTATTATTTAGATTCATAGCTCATAAGTTGTTTGATAAGCCTGCATAAGCTCAGGATCTGAATTTGCTTATTAAGCATTTGAGCTTATTTAGTTTTTTTAACCTTTTTGGCTTATTCCTGAGTTTGTTACTTTGTCATTTAATTTCAGATAGGATCTAGAGTTAGTTAGCCATTTAGCTTTTCATAATTAGCTTTAGCACATCATAAGCTTTCCATAACTTCTTTTGTTTTCAAATTTAAGCTTAATTTGAGCTTAATGCAGCTTATTTAGTAAAATCAAAGGAAAAGGGCTCCTTTCTGTAAACAGCTTAAAGATAAGCTCCTTTTGAGCTTATCTTTGGAATTCAGCTTATTGTGCTTTCATTAAAGTTGATCACCACACCTTGTTCTTTAACTTTGCTTTTATAAGTTTTCCTTAATAAGCACTTTTTAAATTTCAACTTATTTTTAGGCTTTAAGGGACTTAGGGTGTAATCGGGTTAGGCCTCAGGGTAGGTTTTGTAACTTTCTCATTTGTTAGTTAACTCAGTTAATCCCCCGTTTGTCCTTTTGTTTTCACTGTTAGTCCTTTAGTCCTTGCATAGTTAGTCCTTAGTTAAGTATTTAATTAGTTTTTAATTTTAATTTTAATAATTAGGTTTAATTTTTAATTAGTTTAATTAAACTTTAATCAAAAAGTAAAAATTAGGGCTTTTATTTTTATAAAATTTCTCAACTTTTTCTTTTTCTAGTTTAATTTTTATAAATTTTTTAGGATTTATATTTTTAGCATTTTTATTATTTTTAAGCTTTTAATTAGTTTAAATTTTAGAAAATTCATATCTTAAAATCTAAAAAGTCAAAAATAGTGATTCCTTTTTCTAAAATTTTCTTTTTTTCTTTGTTTTATCTAGGAAAAATATAATTTCAATTATTTTCTATTTTTTTTATTTTTTAGGATTTAATTAAATTTAAATAGTTTTTAATTAATAAAAAATTCAAAAATAATCAAAAAAATATATTTTAAAAAAAAATTTCTTTTGTCTTAATTTAGGTTTAGGAATTTAGTTTGCATTATTAGGACTTAATTTTGATTTACTTGTTTATTTGTCGCATTCTATTTGTTTCCCGTAAATCTTTTAAGTGCTTAATTGCTTTTAATTGTTCATTTTAAATTGTTGTTTTTATTTGGTAGTTATAGATCATCAAAATATCTTCGCTTTCATTCAAATCATAATCCGAGCTTAAACGAGGTTTCAATTGCACTAGTCGTTGGGGAAAACGACCCGGGTGATCATTCTTCCCAGTTAAATATACGTTATTCCTATAAGTAATACTTATATAAGTTATTTTGCTTTTTGCAGTAATCATGTCTTCTGCGACATCTGCGGTTACCTACACTTCCGTTTACACCGACTCTGAGCCCGGCAGAGCCTTCTGGGGAGCCGATGATGAGGAGATATCTGAGGGAGGTATTCCACGGGTCATCGTATTAGGATACGACGGACTCCCGATACAGCCAGTAGCCCCACCATCACCGGATTACATACCAGGCCCAGAGGATCCACAGACACCGCCAGTTCCTCAGGACGAGGATGAGCGTGAGCCTATGTTCGTACAGGCACATGATCCTGACTACGTGCCAGAGCCTATATACCCTGAGTATATACCATTGGAGGATGAGCATGAGTTTCCAGCTGAGGAGCAGCCATTACCTCCTGTTGATTCACCCACTGCTGAGTCACCCAGATATGTTACTGAGTCGGATCCCGAGGAGGATCCAGAGGAGTACGAGGATGATGAGACAGAGGATGGTCCGGCTGACTATCCTATGGACGGGGGAGATGATGGAGATGATGATGACGGCGATTCATCTAGGGATGACGCCAATGACGAGGATGAGGATGATGAGGACGAGGAGGAGGAGGAGGAGCACTTAGCTCCGGCCGACTCTACTATTGTTGTACCTGTTGATGAGCCTGTTTTCCCACCTGAGGGAACAGAGCCTGTTATACCACCACCCTCCACTGACATTACTATTGGGGCTAGGATTACCGTCCGGCCTCAGACTTCCATATCCCTTCCACCAGAGGCAGAGGTTGAGAGACTTCTGGCCATGACTACTCCATCACCATCACCACCTGTCTCACTATCACCACCCTCTGCAGGAGAGCGCCTTGCTAGGTGCACAGCCCCACCTGTGCCATCACCCTTACTACCATCATCTGGGTGTCCAACCCAAATCCAGACACTCAGGATAGCATCCACCCAGGCTTTCATTGACACATTTACTGCCGCATTACCATCACCTCCACTACCACCACTACCACCATCTCTATACGTACCACCACCTGTTGACCATAGGGACGAGATTCCCGAGTCTGAGCAGCCACCTCGCAAGAGGTTGTGTTTGTCCACTCTAGGCTCTCGATATGAGATTGGAGAGGGTTCTACTGCTAGACCTACCAGAGGTCGGGGGATAGATTATGGGTTTGTCAGCACGGTAGATGCTGAAGAGAGGCGACAGGGGATTAGGGATGTCGAGTACAGTATTAGGGATACTTGGGTAGATCCTGCAGAGGCAGGGCCTGAGATGGCACCGGTGACCTTAGGAGAGGTCAATATTAGGGTCACAGAGCTTGCTGAGCTCCATGAGCATGATACACAGGACTTGTATGCTTTACTAGAGGATGCTCAGGATAGTAGGTCTCGTATATCACAGCGAGTCAATGTGGACTCGCATCAGGTCGATTTACTTATGGGGGATAGGATGACTCTCCAGGAGACAATATGGATGGTGGAGGAGGAGGCCTATGCTTCCCGACAGGCTTGGGCTCACTCGATAGGATTGAGTCAGGCAACTCATCAGGAGCTTCAGACCCATCGTGATCATGTGTATGCACACGAGACCCATCTTTAGGCACACCAGATGCAGCTACAGCTGCAGGGTACTCTTATTCAGACACAGCATCAGGTACATGAGACTCGCTTTCAGATGCAGCAGGCTGAGTTAGTAGTGCTTTGAGAGACTGACCGTAGACGTCAGGCACAGATGGTAGAGACTCTCCGAGTCATTAGAGACATAAGGCGAGAGATGAGCGACATGTAGACCGAGTTGTTATCACTGCGAGAGCAGCAGAGGAGAGCTAGACAGCCAGGACCAGAGGCTAGGATTCCAGATCACCAGGATGCTTCTGGGGACGCTGACAGTCACATCTAGTGATTTATGTTATTTTATCTTGCTAGGTCATTGTACAGGCATGTTAAGTATTAGGGGTTTTCCCCGCTAGCATAGCCTTAGATCTTTTGTATTGTATTATGTGTACTCCGACAACTATTTCATGTAAAATTTTCAAAGTTATGAATGAAATAGATGTGTTACCTTGTACTATATACCTCTCTGGTGTTGATTATCTCATCTATATATTATTATATTCTGTCATATAACCTCATGTTTTGTCTTTTGTGATCTAGACAAATCATGGCACCTACAACCAGAAGAGGACCAAATACCCCTGTTAACGACACCAACCTAAACAACATGACTCCAGAATCCATCCAAGCAAAGATCGACCAAGCACTTTTGCGAAACTCCACCAATGGGGATGGAAGCCACAGTTCGCACGGGGATAACCGAAGGAACGTGCAAACTGCGCGCCCTTGTTTTTACGCTGACTTCATGAAGTGTCAACCTTTGAACTTCAAGAGGACTGAAGGCATGGTCGGTTTAACTCGGTGGATTGAAAAGATGGAGTGAGTTTTCAATATCAGTGGTTGTGCTATTGAGAATCAAGTAAAGTTTGCCACCTGCACTCTGTTAGGTGCTGCTTTGACTTGGTGGAATGGTCATATAAGAACCTTAGGTCCAGAGGCGTATGCAATGACTTGGGAAGTACTCAAGAAAAAGATGACGGACAAGTATTGTCCGCAGGGTGAAATCAAGAAATTAGAAATTGAGATGTGGAACCTAAAGGTCAAGGGAAACGATGTTCCATCATACACTGAACGTTTCTAAGAGTTAACCTTGATATGTACCAAGCTTGTTGCCAATGAAACCGAGAAGGTTGACAAGTACATCAGTGGACTTCCTGACAACATTTATGGGAACGTAAAGTCTGCCAGACCCAAGACGTTGGATGAGACTATTGAGTTGGCCAATGACTTGATGGATCAGAAACTCCGCACCTACGCGGAAAGGCAATCTGACAACAAAAGGAAGGCTGACGATTCGTCCAGAAACAACCATGGTCACCAGCAACAACCCTTCAAGAGGCAAAATGTAGCCAAGGCCTACAATATGGGGACAGGCGAAAGGAAGCCTTATGGGGGATCTCTGCCCAAATGCACCAAGTGCCATCTTCACCACAATGGCCCGTGCACCCAGCGATGCTACAAGTGCAACAAAATAGGGCACTTTGCTCGCGATTGCAGGAATACTGGTAACACAAATGTTGCTAACACTCAGAAGGGCAATGGGGCAGCTCCCAAAGGAAATGGTTGTTTTGAGTGTGGAGCACCAGGGCATTTCAAGAGAGATTGTCCTAAGCTGAAGAATAAAGATGGAGGAAATGGGAATGCACAAGGCTGGGTTTATGTAGTTGGGAATGCAGAAAAGAGGGGAAATGCACCGGGAAACCTGATGCCCAATAATCGTCACGGGTACGTTCCTCTTAAACAACCACTATGCATCTATCTTATTCGACACTGGTGCCGATAGAAGCTTTATATCCACTGCATTTAGTTCCTTGATAAACATCGCCCCAACTCCATTAGAAAATTGTTATGATGTCGAATTAGCTGATGGGAAATTAGTCAGGATAGACACTATTATACGAGGTTCACTTAACTTCCTTAGACCATCCGTTCACATAGATCTATTCGCCGGAGACCTGGGTATTTCGATGTCATTATCGGTATGGACTGGTTAAGAAGATGTCACGCCGTGATCGTGTGCGATGAGAAACTTGTTCAAATTCCTATCGAGATGAAAACTTTGACTTTTTGTGGCAACGAAAGTAGCAACGGGAGAGAATCCCGTTGAAACAGTTATCTCATGTTTAAAAGCTCAAGAGTACATGGCCAAAGGATGCCAGGTCTTTTTAGCACAGATATCCGCCAAGAAAGAGGAGGACAAGTCAGAAGAAAACAGATAAAGGACGTACCAATCGTCCGAGATTTTCCTGAAGTATTTCCCGAGGACTTGCCAGGTCTTCCTCCAACTCGACCAGTGGAATTCCAAATCGACTTAATTCTCGGAGCCGCACCCGTAGCTCGAGCACCGTATCGATTGGCCCCATCCAAAATGAAGGAGTTATCAGAACAATTACAAGAACTTTCTGACAAGGGATTCATAAGGCCTAGTTCCTCACCTTGGGGAGCCCCGGTCTTATTTGTCAAAAAGAAGGACGGATCGTTCAGGATGTGCATCGACTACCGTGAGTTAAATAAACTGACAGTAAAGAATCGTTATCCACTCCCGAGGATCGACGATTTGTTTGATCAGCTTCAAGGATCCAGTATTTATTCGAAGATAGACCTGAGATCAGGATATCACCAGCTTAGAGTACGAGAGCAAGACATCCCTAAGACGGCATTTTGAACTCGGTATGGCCATTACGAGTTCCAGGTTATGCCATTCGGACTGACAAACGCACCTGCGGTATTCATGGACCTCATGAATCGAGTGTGCAAGCCTTACTTGGATAAATTCGTAATTGTCTTCATCGATGACATACTTATTTATTCAAGGGATGAGAAAGAGCACGAAGAACATCTTAAGGCAATTCTGGAGTTGCTTAAGAAGGAGCAGTTGTATGCTAAGTTTTCAAAATGTGAATTTTGGATCCCAAAGGTACAATTTCTCGGACACGTCATAGATAGCAGAGGCATACATGTGGATCCAGCCAAGATAGAGTCTATCAAAGATTGGGCATCTCCCAAGACACCAACGGAGATCCGCCAATTTTTAGGTCTTGCTGGTTACTATCGAAGATTCATTGAAGGATTTTCGAAGATTGCTAAGTCAATGACGAAACTTACTCAGAAAGGAATCAAGTTTGACTGGGGAGAAAAGGAAGAGAACGCTTTTCAGTTAATAAAGCAGAAGCTGTGCAGTGCACCAATTCTGGCTTTGCCTGAGGGGAGCGAAGACTTTGTGGTCTACTGTGATGCGTCACACAAGGGTCTAGGTGCTGTGCTAATGCAGAGAGAGAAAGTGATCGCCTATGCTTCTCGACAACTAAAAGTTCACGAGAAGAACTACACCACTCATGATTTAGAACTAGTGTTTGCCCTAAAGATATGGAGACACTATCTATACGGAACCAGATGCACCGTGTTCACCGACCATAAAAGCCTACAACACATTCTCGATCAGAAGGAGCTTAACATGAGGCAACGCCGTTGGCTAGAATTACTGAGTGACTACGACTGTGATATTCGTTATCATCCAGGGAAAGCAAACGTAGTGGCCGATGCGCTGAGCCGTAAAGAACGATGCGTTGGCCATATAGGTTACGCGATTGAGCCTTGGGTATGACAATTGGTCTTGGATCTTCCCAATCGAATATTGGAAGCTCAATTTAAAGGCCAGAAATAGAAACGAGAGAATATACGTGAAATTGGACTGACGGTAGGCGGTATAATCAGAATGGATTATACCAAGGAATTATTGGAACCCGTGTGAGGGGAACCTTATGTTTAATCGGACAGGAAGGAGTTAGTTACCTTGCTATGGAGAATTAAGATCCGTGATTAGGCACGAATCCCACAAGTCAAAATATTCTATCCATCCCGATTCGGAAAAGATGTATCAAGACATGAAAAAGCTATATTGGTGGCCCAATATGAAGGCTGACATCGCCACGTATGTTAGTAAATGCTTAACATGTGCAAGGGTCAAGGCCGAACATCAAAGGCCATCAGGATTGCTAGTACAACCTAATGATTCTCAGAGTGGTAGTGGCGATAATTATCACGATGGATTTTATCACTAAGCTTCCTAAGTCGTCGCATGGTTTTTGATTTACCATTCTGGGTGATTGTGGATCGACTTACAAAATCTGCTCACTTCTTGCCAATAAGGGAGAATGATCCATTGGACAAGTTGGCAAGGTTGTACCTGAACAGGATAGTGGCAAGACACGGGATACCTGCCTCAATTATCTGTGATCGTGATGGAAGATTTACTTCAAATTTCTGGAGATCATTTCAGAAAGCTTTGGGTACAGATATTTAGTATGCAGCCACTGCGTAATCATCAGAAACTAATGACCAAAGTAAGAGAAACCATTCAAAAAACTCTCTGAGGACATGGCTAGTGCTTGAAGTGTATCGTTTTTGGCAATGGCTGGGTTAAAATTTTCCATTGGCCGGGTTTTCATGCAATAACTGTTATCATGCTAGCATTAAAGGACGCCCATTATGACGGCAATTGTAGGAACCCGTCTAACACTTCATAACACGATTCATTCACGGATCAAGAACTAAGAAACGAGAAGATTGTTAGTTTAGAGAGAGAGAAGAGAGAGAGAGATGAGAGAGAGATGAGAGAAAAAAAGATAGATTTAGAAAAAAAGATATTTGTGAGATATATTGAGAATTAGATATTTTCAAAAGGAAAATATCTATATATCTATCACTATTGACGCCATGGATATTAGCTACTACCCGAGACTCCACCACGACGGTCTAGGGTTTTGGTTTGGGATTAAACCCGAAATATATACAATATTAGATTAACTATCGAGCCCGATTCCCGATAATATTCTATTATAACGTTAACTAATTAAAGACCGAAGCTCCATCGTAGAGTGACCGAGCTTCCTTGTTCGACTCAATAAATTGAGGCTAACAATCTCCCCCGAAGTGAGGTCTTGAACACGGGAACGAGCTTCCTTTATTGACTCAATAATATTGAGGCTCAACAATCTTCCCACGAAGTAAGTTCATGATGACAACTCCTTCATGAGTCAGTGAGATTGCTTTTGTCGTTTAAGCTCTAGTGTTCTGGTCTTTTTTTTGGTCTTCGTTGTAAGCTTGTTTCCTTCATGCCTTGGCGATCTTGATTTGTGCCTTTGTCATTGTCTTTATCGTCTTTGCCATCTTGCGATCTTTTGTTTTTGACCAACATGCTCATACTTTTGCATTATCTTGAAAGCTTCAAATCAGAGTTTGCGGAAGTCTTTGTTTTTAAATCTTGAGCTTTCTAGATAGTATGTCTTCGTAGATTGAGCATTTGAATGGGATTGAGGTTGCCGTTACCACCGTTTGACCTGCAGGTTTAGTTAGTGATACGAGGTGAAAATTGATTAAAAATCCAATCGGACGTGTCCTCGTTTAAAGAGTTTTGGTTGTAACCACATGAGAGTGTCACGTTTTTATCAAAAAATTCATCAACCGTCAATTCATTTACGGACCAAACGATATCAGTTGTCACAAGATTTGGTTCATATAGAATATCGCACTCAAGTCACCTACTTGAGCTTGTTTGATGCTGGCTCAAGCAGGATTTCCATCTTCATTGTGAATACATTAGTATCACTCGGATGTTCTGGAAAATATCACAATGATATTGCGTAGGACTCTTGATAACAGCTTGTGAACCTGATGATGTTCAACAAGTGTTTGAAATGGAATGTGTCCTAACGAGATTTTGATTGATCTCTTGGCTCTAGACTCGATTAGTGCATTTTGGTTTTAGTACTCGGAGGCTGGAGCAGTTTGCCACCTATTCAATATCAACGATCTCAGAATGAGATGTCAATAGATAACGTGTGTATCTCCGTGACAAATGAGACAAGTTTCTGTTGAGAGAAACCCGAATGGCTGGGAAGGGTTGTGCATTGCATCACTGGGTCCATGATGTCGTTTTCAATGTCAGCAATCAACTTGTGATTCTGACATCATATGTATTGACCCGGTTTCTGCCTTAAGTTGTGTGGAGGGCTTCTTTGTTTACACCCTTTATCCATACATTTCTTTTTCATTCTTCAACGCCTTCAATGCTTACCAAGACGTCATTACTAACACCTTGTTGTGATTGTTCCAGTGTTAACTCAATCTTAGTCGGCATTATTCCCATATACATTCATCTCCAATCATACCTAAGGACTGCTATTTCTAACTTTGGATTATCCTTGGGTAGATCCTCCGGTTCTGGTTGGATCATAGGATTGATTCCTAACCTAACCACCTTATGACTTCAGAATCGTCGTGAAATTAAGATGTTGTTGGGTATAAGATCGAACCATAAAACCTTTTCTTACTGTTCAGCACATTGAGTCGATGAGATCATATTTTAATTACATTTTCTCCCCTTATTTTAAATAATAAACACTTAGTTTTTGAAATACCTTGTGATTAAAATATGTCTTGAAAATTCTGTGGGAGAAAATATTATTAGCATGAATGGTTTGGAACATTTTGATAATGTTTTGAATACATAAGAGTTGTCTGTGTTGATGTATCCAAGAACATTAAAACTTTGTTTTTTGAAAAACTCCCCCTCAAAAATAGGACCAATTGAGAAATTGTTGTCTTTTGAAAACATTGTGAGGGATGGAGTGTTGAACACACAATTTTGAAAGATTATGAATTGTCATCGAGAAATTCTTGAAAAATTGTGTTCAACTTTTTGAAAAACCAGATGTTAGAGGACTTCTCTTCTAACGGTAAGGGTAAGCGCACTGAAACGTACACTATCCTTTTTCTTGAGCTAAAAACATTGAATGTCTTGTAAGAACAGCTCAAGACCGAGAAACGTTAATTTTCTCGTTGTGAGGATAAGTTATAAACATTCCTTTATTTGAAGTCCGGGTTATGTACTGATATTTGCACATAAGCCATTTAGAAAATTAGAAATGACATGTTTTGAAACTATTTGAAAACTCTCGCTCGAACTTCATTTACACACCCGTGTCAATGTTAATCGACATTTCTAAGCACGTAAATGTTATCGATTCCAAGAGACATGTCGAGAAGATTCTTTTTGGAAATTTTCTGATTTTCTAATTTTGTATTTTCTTTTTGAAGTTTTATATTTTTGTATTTTGCTTTTCTCAAAAATATTTACATGGTGATGTTTGATGATGATATCAAGCAGTCTCATTTGTCAGAACCTCCAGATCAGTTGGAGTCAAACATCTCATACCAATCCTTCTGACAAGATACTTAAACCGATCCTCAGGAAGGGCTTTCGTAAACATGTCAGCTAATTGGTATTCAGTTCTGACAAAATATAATTCAATTATAACATGTTCCTTTATGAAATGATACCGAGTATGGATGTGCTTTGTTTGCGAATGCTGTACGGGGTTGCATGAGATTGCTATGGCTGACTGAGAGTCGCAATACAACGGTATTTTGTTGTAGTTGAAGCCATAATCTTTAAGTTGTGTCCTCATCCACATTACTTGAGCACAACTTGCAGATAACGCCACGTACTCTGCCTCTGCTGAAGACATTGCAGTGCAGTTTTGTTTCTTTGACATCCAACTTACTAGCTTATCACCAAGGAACTGTATCCCTCCAGAAGTGCTTTTGCGAGTATCAATGCATCCGGCATGATCAGCGTCTGAAAATGCTGTTAGTTCAAAGCCAGAATCCTTTGGATACCAGAGTCCCATGTTAATGGTACCCTTTAGGTATTTAAAGATTCTTTTAACCTCCTTGAGGTACTTTTGAGTTGGTCGTGCTTGATAACGTGCACAATAGCATACTGCTTGCACTAAGTCTGGTCTACTAGATGTCAAGTACATGAGTGACCCGATTTTACTACGATAATCAGATTGGTCTACGGGTTCTCCACTCAAATCTACATCTAGTTTGGGTTTTGTAGCCAATGGTGTACCAATGGAGTGACAGTTGTCCATATTATGCTTTTTCAGAATTTCTAAAGCGTACTTGGCCTGATTGATAAAAATACCTTTTGGGGACTGGTGGATCTGAAGTCCTAAAAAGAATTTCATCTCCCCCATTAAGGACATTTCAAATCTATTGTGCATTAACTTTTCAAATCTTTTAATATTTTAGGGTTTGTAGACCCAAAATTATGTCATAACGTAAATCTGCACAAGTATAATATCCTCCCCGTATTTTACTTGAAATAAAGTTTGAGTCAATTGGCGTACCTTTAGTAAAGCGCTTTGGACATCCAAGAAGTTGAAAGTTCTCATACCATTCTCTTGAGCTTGCTTTAATCCATACAAAGCTTTCCTCAGAAGGTAGACTTTTTCTGGATGATCTGGATCAACGAACCCTTCTACGGGGAGCTGAGCAACATAAACCTCCTCCTTCATGGACCTTAAGAAATGCCGTATTTCACGTCTACATCTATAGATTGAAAAAAGACTTGTGTCTGCGTAGGCAACGAAAATCCAACTGCGCTTCCAAGCAAGCAACTGGTGCTAAATGATTCTTCAAATATCAATACCCTCTTCCCTGAGCAATGAACCATTTACTACATATTCATAGCTTTGTTGCGAAATACAGTCTGATCTCATCCATCTGTCTTCCATAACCACTTTAGCTTATATATCATCTTGCCAAATGTTGTCGACGAGTTCCTAGACTTTTAGTCTGTCGAACTGATGAAGTTCATCCTGCATTGCTTCAATCCATGCAGAATCAGCCATTGCCTCCTTAATGTTCTTTGGTTCAACAATACTCACCGTGAGCGCGAACATACACATTTCAGGATCTGTGGCAAGCTGTCGTCTTGTTTGAACTGGCATGGTTGGATTTTTTCCACGAACTTGTTTTAATGGATGATCTCTGGTCCATCGGTAATCATGACTTTGTGGTTGAAATGAATGCACATCGGTATTATCAATGTTGCAGAGTAAGACTTCACCAATTCTTGTACCCGTGTTACAAAAAGATTTGATAAATTCAGCTTCTTTGAAATGAATCATTCGGCGGCTTGATCATATGTTGTTGTCCTCAGCACGACCGTGTACGGATTGTAATATCTTCAGTAAAGGACGGAAGAGAAAATTCCCAACCCTTGTTGTGACGAAAATATGTCTTCTTTGTTGTAGAATAACATTGTCATGGGGCATGGGGCCAGAGTTTGCATAATCTGACGCCTTTTGTCCTTGAGGAACGAGGCCTGAAGAGACATTTTCAACAGACATCTCTTGTCATTGTGGTGCGAGGTCTGAACTGTTGTGATCAGACATCATTTCTTTAATTTCATCAAACTTGATATGAATGGACTCAACTATTAAGCGTGTTCTCTTGTTGTAAACACGATATCCCTTCGACTGAGTAGAATATCCCACCATGACACATGGATCCCCTTTTTCTTTCATCTTATCCAAATTTTCCCCATCTCTAGTTATATAACAAATGTAACCAAAGAATGTGAAGATGTTTTTAATGAAGGTTTCCTGTCAATCTGGATGTGATACACCGTCTTTCCATGAGCCGATATGATGATTGATCTGTTCTGAGTATAGCATGCGGTTGCAACTGCTTCAGCCCAAAATGATAATGGAAGCTTAGAAGCTAAAAGCATCGTTCGAGCAGCCTCAACAAGAGTGCGGTTCCGTCTTTCGACAATGCCATTCTGTTCAGGTGTTCGAGGAGTGGAAGTCTGATGTTCAATGCCTTCTTCTTTGAAATAAGCATGGAGTGTCCTTGTTCAAGTAACTCTGTGCGGCTCTGTCATACGGACCTAATAACTTGAGATTAAAGATACTATCATTGTGAGAAGTCTTTGAGAACTCTGGTGATTCATCCTTAGATCGTAAAAAAGAGTCCAAGTGTATCTTGAATAGTCATCAAACAATCACTAGAATAATTTCTTCCCTTTATATGCTGCAACCGCGCATTGGACCACAAATCCCATGTGAAGGCAAATTCAGCCTTCCTTTGGTACTTGGAACAGCTTTTTGACTAAATGAGCTTCTATTTCTTTAACCTCATTTCAACAAGACGAACAAAGTTATCCTTGACATAATTTCACTTAGGTAAGCCTGTCACAATTCTTCTTTGAGAGTAAGGGTGATGTAATCGAAGTAAGATGAGAAAGTCTTCGATGCCATAACAATGCTTGAGTGGTGAAGCTTTAGGCCGATGAAACAGATTGGAAGTTGATGAAGTGTTTTCTGAAGAGATATTGTTAGAGATCGGATCCACGATTACCATTAGTAAATCGTTTCCCTGAAGATCTCTCACAAAACAAGTAGATTTCCTGAAAGCAACCTCCAAATCCGCATCACAGAATTGACCAACCGAGAAAAGATTGTGATTGAGGCCTTCGACGTAATAAACCCGTTTGATCGTGACATTTCCTTGATTCAGATCTCCATAACCAAGAATTAGAGCAAATTGATCATTTCCAAAATGAACAGTACCCAGAAATTTCTCCACAAAATTACACAACAGCTTGAGATTGCCCGTCATGTGCTTTGTGCATCCAGAGTCAACAATGAATAGGATGAGTTGTACAATCTGCAAGAGAATTAGAGGACGAGTGGAACATTGTAACAAATTGGATCCTAAGGAATTTGGATATCTTCCAAGACATTAGGTAATCCTAAGACAATGTCTAATAGTGGGGACTAATACTTGTTGATACATCTCTTCTGATTTTAGGCATCCATTATCTTTTTGGTCCTATGTGCTTTTGTGTCCATTTAATATCCAGATTGACATTTCTAGCTATCCACCATTTCTCATTCTGATTTGTATTCTCATACACTCCTTATAGTAACTCTTGGATTTTTGAATAGTGGTATTTGATGCAACTGTTTTTCTTATGGGGTGTTGCAATAGATTTGTTCGTTTTTCTCTTGGTTACTAGACTAATGGAACTACTTTAGGCTTCTTATTAAGCATTCACGTCATTCAATATCTAGAAACACAAGCATCATGATTAGAATTAAACACACATGCTCCCACATTCAACACAAACAGCATTTCTCAGTTGAAGTTTCTGGAATTTGAATGTCCATTACACGCAGTTACAGAACTTTTCTTTTCTTAGAAATACTAGAAATCCCATGATGGTCTTCTACTCCTTCTTTTAAACTTCACTTGACTATTGTCTGGCAACGACCTAATCTTTAACTTGATAGCACTTAAGCTGTGGTCTGCTAACACTAGTAGTGTGATTTACTCCTGAAGATTTAGACACGTGAGGATTGGTATTCCTAGAAGCACGAGGCAACTGCGGTTCTCTGTTTTGTGTTGTGGTAGTGGCAATTCTATACATTCCTGGTTTAAGCCTCGAGTGTATTTACGTTTGTTTACTATCTAGCAAATCTGTGAGTGAATGTTTAAACAAACAATCTGACACATTATTTTATTAACGACTGTTTCGTTGAAAACATCTCATTTCAGAGAAATTGAAAAAGGAGGTCGGTTGTTTTTCCTAAAACTGATGGTTTTGAATCCGTTGCAGTGGTTGTCGAACAACAGATGGTTTATCAAACTGAGTTTCCACATACTTTCCTTTGCATTTCTCAATGAGTTTCTTTAACTCACTGATGGCTATGTTCTTGTCTTGCATTTGAGCTTTCAAATCATGTATTTCATGATATTGTTCACGTTCTTTTCGAAATACATTTGATCCGTTTTCTTTGCAAACTGAGTTGTTTTTTCAGTGTTCTTTACCTTGTTTGTAAAGCAGTTCAAGAAAATCGAGTGGTTTTCAAGTTTTAGCAAAACTCTTTTAAAAAGCTTATTATGAACTTCATTGTTAACGAGATTCAGTTTTGTTCGAAAGCTTTGAGCAAGACATTCCCCACACTTCTTTGACTTTAGAAGATACAACATTGTAAATTCAGCATAAGCATTTAAATCAACAGAGAATGCAAATATGGAACCATTTAACACCTTAGACACACACTCTCGAGAAGTAAGATCATATATGTTGAAAAATTAGCCTTTTCCAGATATCAAGTTCGTCAACCTCTTTTTTAAGGGATTTAACGTACTCATAATCTTCATGCATTTCTGTTTTAAGTTCATGTTCAAAACGAAAACTATCATTTTGAGTTTTTATGGAAAGAGGCATTAATAAGGTTTTTATCAAAACTTCCATATCTTTAGCAGTTGGTCACTCGAAAATAATCACTATATGTTTAAACTATCAAGCTTGAATCAACAATCTCTAAATTGATTGATGTTAAATGTCATGTCGTTAAAAACTTGTCTACTTTTACTAATGGATTTCGAAACGGGTAGAAAGGCAACGTTTTTAGTAATGTTTGGTTTTGTTCTAATAAACGGTTTTCTCCGCATTGTCTTCCTAACTTCTTTTGCGCGTTCTAACTGATAAAGATACTCCAGTGAGGGTGCTTTGAAATTTTCATAAAGACTATTCTGTCTTGTGTAATCATATGGTTTCACATAATCTTTATTCAATTTTGATCTACTCTCGGCTATCAAGAGTCAATAGTCTCTTCACTTTAGGGGCAAATCTGTTTGGCAGGATCTGAATTTAATCATATGGGAACCTCATACAAACAGGGATTATCAGGATTGGAGCCTTCTTGAGGTACCTAGATTTGGCAAAGGTTAGCTACCATTATATGTCCGCCATTTAGGGCTGAACATATGATATGGTCTTAATTGACTGATTACGAGTATAAACAATTTCGTTCAAAAACTTTAACTGTTTTGTCCATTTCTATATTTTGTCAATAACTTATCTTCCATAACCTTTAAATCCGAAACGACCTTTGGGTCTCTTTGAATAACCTTTCATTGTGACTTTGTTAAAAGACTCTTTTTGACTAATTCATCGTGTTTCTGATTGAGACTGAACATTTCATAGGCTTTAGTTTTTCAAACTTCTTTAAACTACGATGTCTTTTAAAGCTAATAGTCCTAGAGTTTCATTTAACTTTGTTTGAAGAATCTCATAATCAATCGTCCGGTCATTAAAGGCTTTGTACTTCTCAAACTCATTTTGTTTGTTCTGAAGTGCAATCAGACAACTATCCCGACAACTAGTAGCCTCCCCCAGAGCCCTACCAGTCTCATCAAGGTTAGTTCTGCACTCCTTCAGTTCTTGAGTCAATGATGCGTTTGCTTTCTTTAATTGCTTTAAAATCGTTTTGTTTTCCTCAGTATCAAGAGTTAAATTTGCAATTAAATTAGCAAGCGCAGCACGCTCATCAGTACATTCTGCAGAATTTTTCTCAGAATGTTGTCTTTCATTGGCAAACACATTATTTTCATCATTGTTTTGTACCTGTTCCAATGGCGTATCAGTAGAACTTGATTCTGCAGGTAAGACTTCCTGAATTTTTGCCATGAAACCGTAATGTGCTTCCAATTCCTTCTTATCAATCTCTTCTTCTGATACAATCCCACTGCTTGTTTCATCTCCTGAACTTGTAACCGATGATTGAACCTTTTGAACCGTGCACTCTTGAATCTGTACCTGACTTCAACCTTTTCAACGTCATCTTAAGCTCTTGCTCATGACTTGCTCTTTCAACCATACATTGTGCAATGGAGTCCATGTTTTGAATTATTGTTTCCTTGAAGGTTTGAGCTTCCATGGTAGTGTATGCATTGAAATCTTGTAATATTTCCCGAGCATTTGTATTATACTTGGAAAGCTCGAACATCTTTGAATGTATGAAATGTTCAAACTGCCCTTTGATCGCACGTAATTCAGAATTGGAATCCTTCTCGTGAAGTGTTTCATTGCTGAATTGCATTTCCAAATTCTGCATGTTTCGAGATAGCACAGACCTGAAAAGTCCTTCATTCGCATCAAAGAGTCGGTGAAAAGCTTCTCTAAACTCGTAGTACATTGAGTGGTTAGAGCTCGAGAGATGTTGAATTGTTGTCTTGAGTGCATTCAATTTGTTCAAGGAGTTTTCTTTTAAATTCTTTGCTTGCATCTGCAGTTTCTGTATCTCTCTGGTTCCTCTAAATCTGAACCCGAAATGAGATATATCTTTGTTTCCAGTTTAACCATGAATTACGAAGTGTACAAGACATGTTGATCTAAAGTGGATGTGATGTGATTGAAGTTATGGTTATGTATGCAATTAACGTTCACGGGATTTTACACGTCTATGATTTAAACCGATAAAAAGTTAACGGGATTTTACAAAATCAATAGAAAAAAACCGTGAATGTATAATTGGTTGTTGTTGAATTTGTTTGTTGTATGATTAATGCAGTTTAAGTCTAGTTGATGGTTTTGATTTGGTTTATGTTTGATTATTTGTTGGAATTTTGGCGCAGTTGGATTATGAAAAAAAAAAATTTACCCTATTACATAATTTAAATTTGATGTGAAAAAAGCTAAAAAATGCTATAGAAAAATATATATTTACTTAATTTTTCCCGCCAAAAATGGTCGCTAAAAAGGTGTCGACCGAAATTTTTTTTTACCCTATCCAAAATTTGAAATTTGATGTACAAATAAGTAGAAGGCTATATAAAAAAATTACATATTACTACAACTTTTTCAGTAAAAAGTGTCGCTAAAAAGGTGTCCGTCTGGAATAAAATACTCCAATACCACTGTCATGTTTAAGTATCAAACCGCCGTGTAAAAAAAAGTTCAAACCACCGTGGAATAAAATACTCAAACCGCCGCTTAATATTATACTCAAACCGCCATGATTTTTGATAACTCGCTGCCTAGATTTTTTTATTCAAACCGCTGCTGTTTTGACCAACTCGCTGCCTTAATTTTTTACTTAACTCGCCGGCTTTAAAAAAAGCAACTCGCCGCCTATTTTTTTCTTAAACCGCCGTGTAAATATGGCAAACCGCCGGCTATTATTTAATTAAAATAATCAACTCGCCTTTGACCAGTCAAACCGCCTCCTAGCTTTTTCCTTAAAAAGTGGATCTTGTCCCCTTTCCTATCAAACCGCCAGCTAGAAAAACAATATTATAACCAACTCTCCATGAAGAACACAAGGACGAATTGAGCAATATTAACCCAAATAAGCTTTCTAGCCACGAAACTAAGCTATTACATGCAATACTAAGTGTGTATAACAAGATTAAACACACTAACGCTTGTTTCTTTGTGAATCTTCCAATATGAAGCAAACCTTCAAGAAGAACACGAAATAAATCCGAACCTTATAAGCTTTGTAATCGAACTTGAGCTTTGTTTATCACTTGTAATAGCACCAATACTACTTCCTTAGCATGTAGAACAAGAAAAACACCAAGATTAACCAACTAATAAGCCCAAAATAAGCTATGAGCCGTGGGCTTATTTTCTTCAAGAATAAGGACGAATTTGATCTCTTTTAACCACACGAATCAACCACGAATCCACACGTAGCTCTGATGCCAATTGTAGGATCCCGTAATCACTTCATAACATATATATCATACACGAATTTGATCTAGAAAAGAGAAAGAGAGTGAGTTGTTTTGTAGAGAGAGAAAGAAGAGAGAGAGAGAGAGAGAGAGAGAGAGAGATGAGAGAAAATAGGAAAGTGGAATTATTTAAAATGAAACAACTAACTTTTCCAAAGAGGAAAAGTTACTTATATACCCCGACACATTAAAGTAACGTGCGAGATATTTAACTAGGACTCGGGCTCGGGTTTTGCTTGGGATTAAACCCGAAACATATACAATATTAGATTAACTATCGAGCCCGATTCCCGATATTATCCTATTACAACGTTAACTAATTGAATGACCGAGACTTAAATACATAATGGACGAACTTCATGTTCGACTCAATATTTTGAGGCTAACAGCTTCGTGCTGACATGATTCTCCACTTCTTTGTGCGTTCGATTTGAGTACCGTAAACCATGGCAGGTCACTACAGTGGGTTATTATTATTTTTGAAAAAAAGACCATAACTCTTTAGATTGTGGAAACAACTAAGGCTGTGTTTGGTGTTAAAAGTTTAAGTCTCACTATTTTATTGTATAAGATACGATGATAATAGGTGATACCATAATAATAACTTAATTGAGTAAATTTTTTTATTAAAATCAATGATACGAAGATGTATGCATGCTTCTTCGTACATATTTGACACGTCAAATAAAATACCATTTTTCAACTAAGTTGTTGCCATCCAATTTGTAAAAACACTTGTAGATTGCTCTTTACTATGCGTGAGACGTGTGTAGATTTGCAATCGCAAGGTAATTATACGCTTTTCCGTGAGACGGTGAGTGTTACATAATTACTGTTTTTGATTGGACGACTTAGCGTTGTTGTGGTTAGACCTGTTAACACGCGGCATAGATGGGATGAAACATGCTTACTAGATATTATTGTAATAAAGTAAGTCCTATATGGTTTAGGAATTGCAATAGTTGTGAATTATCAATCGTTGATTACCTTTTGAATACACCATCACTAGCAGATCAACTGATGTGGTGGGGGTATGTCAAGTTGGGTCCTAACCTTAGAAAATTAATTGTTTATTTATATAAACGTGGGTAGTTAATTTTCTTCAAGGAGTATTATCGAAAATACTAATTCTTGAACTTTACTATGTTTTGTAAATGGCACTACCTGTCTAAAACATAAACCATTCGGCTTTCAGGTCGATGTTTGAAATTTCTGGAAATAATTTCAATGATTGGTTTCGTCAACTTAAGTTAGTCTTGAGAGTTGTTTGTCATTGAACAACCTATTTCTATTGCTTCACCTACCGATTCTGAGTACTTATGCAGTGGAATGCTGTATATGATTCATAATGAGGTGGCTTGTCTTATGCTCGGAAGATGATCCTTGAACTTAAAGACAATTCAAAAATTCCTCACGTTATGAAATACTTCAGGAGCTTAAATCCATGTTTGAGAAACAAGCTGGAGTGGAGTGGTTTGACCTGATCCAAACTTTCCATGCTTGCAAACAGGATAAGGGAAAACCAGTTGGCCCATATGTCATTAGATGAAGAATTATGTGGAACTGGAATGTCTTGGTTATGTGCTCCCACAAGAGCTTAGTGTTGGTTTAATCTTGAATGGCCTCACTACAATAAGCATAACATGGGGAAGACAGTTGGTGAACTACATGCTATGCTCATTGAGTATGAAAAAGGTTTACCTAAAAAGGCTGAAACACCACAAGTAATGATGATTAAAGGTGGTAAAATCCAAAAATCCAATAAGAAATCGCTTAAAGCTAAAGGTAAGGGTAAAGCTAATGGCAAGGGAAAGGATAAACAAGTTTATATCCCTAAGCCTAAAAACCCTAAACCTTCTGCTAAAGAGCACCCAGCTAAGGATGACACCTGCCACCACTGCAAAAGAAGTGATTCATGTATGAGGAATTGTTCTGCTTACCTTGCTGAGTTGATGAAGAAAAAGAAGCAAGTTGGCACTGCCAGTTCATTCAAATGTCTTCACTAATAGGAATTATTTTCTTCCTACTAAATCCCTAGTGTATGACACTTGTTGTGGTACTCATATTGTAACACAAAAACATGGGTCTTGAAGGAGGAAAAAAAGCTAAAACAAGTAAGAAGTTTGACTTAGTTTTTTACACTAATGGCCTTGTGATTGAATTTCCGACAATTGTCATTATGCACCTTCTATAATAGATGTGTTTTTAGTTTCACCGTTTGGTAGAAAAATGGATTTGTTCATGTTTTACGGATTTTTGGAATTCAGTGTCCTAAAAACAATGTGTTTTAAATTTTAATGCTATTCCCAGTAAAGGTATTTATGAAATTGATATGCCATGAATTCTTGTCCAAATATTAATTTTGATTTATATTGTTAGCACTAAAGGTGTCAACACGAATTTGGACTCTACTTATTTATAGCCACTGTCTCTTGCTCATAATAAGTAAGAACGTATTGAAAAAGCTGCAATATGAAGGCTTTTAAAATCAACAGATGATAGTCATTTGATCATGCGTACTTGTTTATCGGGCAAGATGACAAGGAAATCGGTTTCCACATCGTCCCGAAAGGCGATGATCTTCTTGGAATTATACATACTGATGTGTGTGGTCCACTTAGACATGTGTCAAGACAAGGTGCTAGCTACTTCATTACATTCACAGATGATTTTATAATCCGTTTTGGTATATGATTACTTCTTAAACCCTAAACAAATAGGTCTTTGAAACGTTCAAAGTGTTTAAAAATGAAGTAGAAAATCAACTCGGGAAGACAATCAAGGCTCTTCGATCAGATCGAGGTGGCGAATACATAAGCCAAGAGTTTAAAGATTATCTTAAAGCTTGTGGAATTGTCCAACAGCTTACTCCTCCTTACACACCACAACATAATGGGGTGTCTGAAAGAAGGAATCGTACTTTGTTAGACATGGTTTGATCTATGATGAATCTTACAACTCTGCCGTTATCCTTTTGGGATTATGCTCTAGAGTCTGCAACACGCATTCTCAATATGGTTCCAACCAAGAAGGTTGATAAGACTCCATATGAACTATGGTATGGAAAAGTTCCTAATCTGTCTTACTTAAAGGTCTGGGGATGTGAGGCGCTTGTGAAGCGGGATACGCCTGACAAACTCCAACAAAGATCTGTTAAGTGTATCTTTATAGGATACCCAAAGGAAACAATGGGTTACTATTTCTACTTCCCACCTAAAAACAAAATAGTTGTTGCGAGGTATGCTGAGTTCTTTGAGAAAAATCTCATAACTCAAGAAGTCAGTGGGAGGGCCATGGATCTTGAAGAAATTCAAGATGAAGATACATCACCTTCTGAAATCACTAGCAAAATTCCTATGGAGGTTAAAGGTTTTGAACCACCTCAAGAGGAAGATATTCCGATTCGTAGGTCTGAAAGGACACGTCGAGCTCCAAATCGTTTAAGTCTAAATGTAGAAGTGGAGGAGCATAGTCTAGGGGATCTTAATGAACCCACTAGCTATAAAGCCGCGATGTTAGATTCTGAATCTAATAAGTGGATCGATGCTATGAATGCGGAAATACAATCCATGATGGAAATATGTATGGGCTCCTGTCGATCTTCCTCTGTTTTTGTAAGAACTGTTGGAGTAGTGGATTTTTTAAGAAAAAGACTGACATGGATGGTATTGTACACACCTATAAAGCTCGTCTTGTAGCAAATGGTTATACTCAACTCTACGAGGTTGATTATGAAGAAACGTTCTCACCCGTAGCTAACATTAGATCTATTAGGATTCTCATATCTATAGTGGCATTCAATGATTATGAGATATGGCAAATGGATGTAAAAACTACCTTCTTAAATGGTTATCTTGATGAAGACATTTATATGGTACAACCTGAAGGTTTTGTTGATCCTAAACATCCCAGAAAAGTATGCAAGCTACAAAGATCCATTTATGGACTTAAGCAAGCATCAAGAAGCTGGAATAAAAGATTTGATGAGGAAATCAAAAGGTTTGGTTTTGATCAAAATCTTGATGAGCCATGTGTATATCAAAAGGCTAGTGGGAGTAATGTTACATTCCTCATTTTATATGTTGATGACATAATAATCATGGGTAATCACATTCCAAGTTTACAAAGGGTAAAGAATTATCTTGGAAAGTGTTTTTCTATGAATGATTTAGGGGAAGCGGCATTTATTCTTGGAATCAAAATCTATAGAGATAGATCAAAGATTGATTGGAACTTTGGTCCAAAAATCTTACATGGAATTGAAAGATCTTAAAGAGATATAAGATGGATAATTCCAAACGTGGTACCATTCCCATGCAAGAAAGACTTGACTTGAACAAATCACAAGGTGCTCAAACGCCTAAAGAGGTGAATCGCATGAAAAATGTACCTTATGCTTCGGCTGTAGGATCCATTATGTATGCGGTTAGATGCACTAGACCTGATGTTGCGTTCGCGCAAAATATAACAAGCCGGTTTCAACAGAATCCTGGTGAACTTCACTGGACTGCTATGAAAAATATTCTTAAGTATTTAAGAAATACTAAAGATATGTTCTTGGTTTATGGTGTAAATCCTAGCACAGAACTTAGAGTCGGATGCTATTGCGATGTTGGATTTGAGACAGGATATGTCTTCGTTTTGAACGGAAGTGCAGTAGACTAGAAAAGCTCCAAGTAAAGTACTACTGAAATGCCTGCTACATAAGCTGAATTACATAGCTTCTTAAGAAGCAGAGATGGAAGCTTTTTGGATTAGGAAGTTTATTTCAGGGCTTGGTATAGTACCAACAATAAACGAACCAATTAAGATGTTTTGCGACAATTCAGCCGCACTTCTTATCGCCAACGAACCAGGGGTTCAGATGGGCGCCAGACACTACCATAGAAGATACCTTCTTAAAGTTCACACATATGACAATCTAGCATATCCTTTTACGAAGGCTTTATCTAATATAAAGCTTACTCAACATGCTAGGAGCATGGGACTTCGTTTAGCTAGTAGTTTCATGTAGATCTGTGTTTAGTATTTGGATAAGGGATGTTTGAACAATTTATCTGTTGTCAATTAACAATATGGGAATATTATTAAACTAAGACAATTCTGAGTGATTGGTGATATTGGAGATATAAGATTATTCCCACCAACTCACATATATTCATAAGATGAATATTGGATTTTTCCCGCCACAAGAATATCACTTTTATGATCGACGATCCATCAATTAATCTTGTACGTGATTTTATTTACATAAATCCTTAGACTTGAGACGCAAGTAGGTTTAGCATATGTGGATATTCCTTCTTGATATAGTTTAAGTTGTCTTGAATAAGGTAACTAACAAGGGCTATGTCAGAATGGTTTATGCCATATGATTACTAGACACTTGTAGTCAATATAGAATTTGTTCTTTCAAATTATTGAAGAAGATACCACTGGGCCCCTCGTAGAATTAATGAGATGTGTGTATGGCCGTACCCGAAAACTCATATAGATATGTCTCATTGATTTTCGGTAATCTTGATTAGTTACATATACGAGAAACAAAATCGTTAAATAATGGAATGACATTGATCCATATCCATTTTTAACACGGTATCAGAAACAAAGGGATTGTAAATTCATAAATCATTTTGTCCGTGTTTTGAGAAACCACACTCGGATGTTTCTGGGAGCATTGGCGTGTTGCTAGACGCTTACCAATGTTATTATATAATTTATACGCAGCCGCATGTGTGAGATGTTGATACATGAACAAAATATATATATGTCCGGGAATTATTTGAGCCTATAGGAACGCACGCATTTATGCAGAGAATATGTTTATTAATGTAATTAATATTTTTATTAATTGTATTAATATGTTTCACGAAATAACTAAACGGTCTTTAATTGCAACGTTAAACGTTAGAACTAATTAAAATATATTAACAAGTTAAGGACTTGTTAGTACAAAACCAACCCGCGGGGTGTTGGTTGTGACCGGTCGAACAAGAAAAGTATGAGGGTCCGAATGTCGTTTCTAGCAAACAAGAGGAGGCGTTTTAGTAATGAACTTGGGAGAACAGTGTATAAAGCTAATAACCCCATTGCCTCATTCATTCGGAAGACACGATATATATTAATCTAAAACCAAACGACAAAACACAATACAAAACCCTTATTCCAGTGTTTGACAAAATCAGATGGAAATCTATATTGCATGCATGGATTATTAAACATGCGTATGCATTTAAATGTCATATGTATAAATGCCATGTATTGCTGATTAGGTTTTATCCTAATACAATGCGATCGACATTATTGACCATTGTGATTTTGATCCGTTGACGCTTAGATCTAAAACAAGAACATAGTATTCGGTTGTTCTATTCGTGGAAAAAGGACTAGCATCCTAGCGTATCTTCGTGACGTGTAGTGTGTGTCGAAGTAGAGGGATTATTCTTTGATCCTAGTAGTTCGCGTGGTATTAGCTTTATACACACGCGTATATAGAAGACGGTGTTAACGGTTACCTTAAGGGTGTATCGTTTCGTGCTAAAAGGTATACATCTTTTATCCTTGTTAATTAATGTATTCTACATGTGATATTTAATTTCGCTGCATACTCGTTTTAATTAATTTGGTATATTAAATCGAAAAACCCAAGAATATCTTGCTTGTCCCCCATTTAGTTGAGAAATGTACCTGAATACACACCCTTACCAGCTGCTAATCAGCACTCCCGACAATCGATTAACCAAGTTAATCTTCCATTTGATCTACTAAGAAGAGTGTTTGACTTCTCCGTATCTTCCATGTCCAACGTCCTTAACCCATGCTCTGTGTTTTTCGTGACATTTTAAAAACCGCCTCTTCTGTTTCATGATCACCATAACCTACCATCCGCCATATACTTCACAAACGACGTTGAACAACCAACCGTGTTACACAGCTCCGGTAACTTACCTATGAAATCGGTATTCTTAGCTTCACCTATGAAATCCCTTCTTATAACATCTCCTACCATTTCATCTTCTGCTATTACTACCTCACTTACATCACATTTCGTATCATCATTTTCTTTTCCTATCTTTGTTTTCTTAACCGTCTCACTAACCACCATACTCATTCCTTTCAAAGCATCTATGTACCTTCTCGCATCCTTATTGCTTAAACCCATCCCCGCGTTCTGTTAAATTTTGGAGTTAGATTTGACTTAAAGTTCATATTATTTTTTCTGTCGTGAGCATGAAAGACAACTAATCTTTGTTTACCAGATAAAGTGATCGAGCATAGCCTCTTGTATAGAAAATCCACATCTGCAATATTTTTAAATATAACAAAACCATATTTAAATCTAACAAAACCACTTTTTAGTGTCTTCTTCACCATATAGATATCAAACACTGTTTCGTAGCCTTTGAACATCCTCCATAGATCTCCAACACACCAGGTCTCCGGGTAGTTAAAAAACATGAATGATGCAATCGAAGGATTCCTAACGTTGCGATCCCTAGCCTTAATAGACTCACCGCGATATTTCTCTCTTGTCCCGCATTGCCCTTTCCCGTCAAACCTCACTCTTTCCTACACACTCTCTCTCACAGAGTTGGCCATCTCCAAGCATATGGTTGACTTGTTCCGTGTCAAATAAAAGATAACTTTTATCGTTTATATCATGTGTGCATATTAAGTAATCACGAATTGAAGTGATTAAATCTTGAATTAAAGTATTAGACCATAATTGAAATAATTAGAATGAAAAAAATGGTATGTAATTACTTAAAAATGAAAAGGGGATAGAGAAATGAGATCCGGATCAAATGAAGAGTGAAAATCACTACCATATAAGCAAAAACGTCTTTCTTTTCTGATTAAATACCAAAAATTAAGTAATACAAATTTTTATGCACATTGTATAATCTTTAATGCAAACAATAAGAAGTTGAAATTCAATAATACATGTATTCATGCAATATGTACAATTAACCAATGCACAAACACAGTACTTTTATTACTGGTCAACACATTTAATGTTATTTTTAAAACACCCTATTAATTAACGTTATTTTTAAAACACCATTAAAATGAAAAATATATGTTATTATACACATTGTACAAACTAATTTAAACACACAAAGCTTCATACAATTTATATGTTAATACATACAGTTTTGAAAGCCGGACCGGACTAACGCGTTCAACCGGGAACATGAATAGTCACCGGTTCGGCTAGCAAATAAAAGCCGTCCGAAAACGAACCGGGGAGAACCTGTCAGAATCTATAAAAATGGGTGAACCGGGACTGATCGGGAACATTTTCTTTTTGTTTTTCTCCGGATAATCAGAGTACCCGCCGCCGCAACGCGCGGATACCCTGCTAGTTACTTTTTAAACTTTTTTAGAATTATGTCACTTTTTATTTGATCGGTTACGTAGATGTAAATACATTATAATTAGCAAGTTGAATTACTATTTTAGTCATCTATTCTACCGTATGGTCTCGTTGGTTTTGCCATGCTCGGTGGTTGAGCTGGTTGGTTTAGCTTCTTTTGGGTCGAGGTAGAGTTTGTGGTGTGGATCTTGTCTTGTGTTTGTTTAGAAATTTCATGCGGTTGTGAGCTAATTGAAACTATTTTAGGAGGGTCAAGGTGTCGGTGTAACATTCGGGAATTTTCGGAATTTTAAAGGACTATTTTAATCTTTGACTTTTCGAGTCTGACTTGACTTTTTGACTTTTGGTCTTTTATTTTCACATAAAAGCGATTATCGCGTAACCGGTATTTTTCGTACATATTTAATAGGAGATATAAAGTTTTCCAAGGTTGATTTATGCAAAAAACACAGTAGCTAAATCACGTTTTCATTATTCGGACTCTAAAGCAATTTAATGTAAAACGACATTCCTGACAACTTTTTAGTTTTGACCGAGACCCGAAAACAGTCAGAAGGTGACTGAAATGCCCTCGCAAGATTTTAGAAACACAAAAATAATTAAATTATATTTAATTATCACGTTTTATTAAATAAAAATATTTAATAAAATACTTAGCAATTTAATTAAAAGCGTTTGTTGAAAACGCGAATATTCGAGTTGAAATCCATTTTTTTTCTTTTCTATTTCAGACAAGGCGTAACCGGTTCACAAAATAAATAACAGATATTTTTATAAATGTTATAAAAATATTTATGAAATGTTATCAAGTGAATACTCATTTTCGTTGGAAAAATGATTTGGAAAACAATGGCGCAACTCTCGTCTTTCGAATCATTCGTTAATTGGCTCAAACGTGTCCCGAACCAATATTCTATAAAAGTTTCCCAAAAGTTACACTTTTGGCCCTTGTGAAAATATTACGAAACTAACCCCCATCTATTTATAACTTGTCACAATTATTTATAACTTTTAAAACATTTATATAAATATAAAAATTTTATATACTTTGTGTCATTTTGATATAACAAATAACACACACACAACATATGCTCTCCACCTCTCTCCCTCAATTTCCGGCGAGCTTCCGCCACTGCCGCCGGATTCCGGCCACCGGCCGCCGCCACCGGGAAACTTTTCCGGCGAGTTTTCCGACCGAAACCAAATTTGTTCCTCATCAACCGATCTATCAGATCCACGATGCCACTCGCCTCCACTCGCCCACTCCACACCACCACCACCGCACCAGCCGCCACTACGAAAAGGGTGCGGTTGGTTATGATAACCACCAAGGATGCGTCCGTTTAAATTATTAAACGACTAAGGTGCGTTTGGCTTCGCTCTGCCCAAATAGGGTGCGTCGGTTTGTAATTTTGCACGACCAGGGGTGGCGTTTGGTTCATATCACCACAAGGGGCACTTTTGGATGGCTGGGTACACCAAAATAGGGTGCGTCGGTTTGACAGTGGCACCATCAAGGGTGCGTTTGGTTGTTAATACCACCCTAGGGTGCGTTCGGTTTGGTATTTGCACCAACCAGGGTGCGTCTGGTTCTCATACTCGCACAAGGGTGCGTTTGGTTTAATGACAAAACGAAAGGGTGTGTTTGGTTTAGGTTATAACAACAGCGGGTGTGTTTGGATGGTTGTTTTAACACCATGGGTCTTTTTGGAGTTTGGCAGACACCGCAAATGTTCGTTTGGTTGGCAGATTAAACACCAAGGGGTGTGTTTGGTGGCAAAGATGATACACCAAGGGTGTGTTGGTGGGCAGTAATCGACATAGGGGTGTGTTTGGGTTAACAACAAGGCTGTAAGGGTGCGTTTGGGACAACAGAAATCGAATAAGGGAGCGTTTGGTTTAGCGAAACAACGAGGGTTCGTTTGGTTTATACACTTGACTAATAAATATAACACGAGACTTTATAAATTATAAATCGGAATTAAAATGGTGGTTAATGGTTAAATAAATATGATATTTATTAATTTGCTTAGTTATAAATATATATTTATATATATTTAAAACACGTAGATATTTTGCAATGCGCGGTTTGTTAAAAAGTGGAAAAGAAAACATTAGGTTTTATAAATATGGGAAACGATATATAAACGGAAATGTCATGGCGAAATTTATATAAATTTTTATATTTAGTAATGTTGTACTAAAGCTTCTATTAATTTAGAAACCGATAAAAGGGACTAAGTTATATTTTAAAGATATAATAATTTGTATTATACAATAACCGGATAAACGAACGAAAACTATATTTTTACAATGAGATAACTATTTTAGACACGACCCGTCGAGGAAACAAAATATAAATTTATAAAATATTATTTTATATTTTATAATTGTCCGCTAGAAGATAACATCATAATTGTTGTAAAAGCTTTACAAACATCGTTTGTTTAAACTATAACTTTAAGACGTGTGTCTACTTTTATGCAAGGACTTTTTATTAATTAAATTGGTGTCAAAATATCTTGTTTCAATTATTTTCTCACGTTTCTTATATAATACCTGTAAAGTATTATATACTTCACATTAATCTTTGGATTGTTTATCTTTGTTATATAATTCACGGTATGAGTTATATAAGGGTTTATTTTTCATATGTAATATATACGGGATATATTACATACTTTGCGTTCACTTTTCAATTTATTTATTTAACCAACCACCAAGCTGTTACAATTTGGAAATCTAAATCTTTATCAACGTGTCGAGTTGACGTAACCATTCATCGGGAAATCCAAATACATTATCCTAGGCTAGTGGGACTTAGCCGTTAAGATTAGTTGCAACTTCTTGATCGAGCCGTTTCGTCTTCCATTTGTGTTGTGCATAGTAGATGCCTATCTGTCAATCGTTCTTCATCATCGAGGTGAGTTTATAGCTCCCCTGTTTTTACTTGTTTTACATATATTTTGGGGTGAGAACATGCTTGTTTACAAATGCATTTATATGGTTGATTACCTGTTTGGTTTATATACTCATTTATACATCTCGCGAGGAGATACAATACTTGGTTTAGTTTTTGAACGTAAACACATACTATACTTTTATGATTACGGATTAGCTCAGGTTGTATGTTATAAAGTGATTCAATGCTGAGGGTGTCCAGGTGGGGGCATCCGGTGTAGGCACACGTAAAGTAATTCAATGCTGAGGGTGTCCAGGTGGGGGCATCCGGTGTAGGCACATGTAAAGTATAAGCGGATTGAACTGATGACAAAAACGGTACTGCCCGGGTGTTCTTGGAGGGGACACCGGTAACGGGAGTACATATTTTTACTTTACTGTCAGGGTGTTCTTGGAAGGGACACCGGTAATGGGAGTATATATATTCTTTAAATCACTGCCCGGGTGTTCTTGGAGGGGACACCTGTGATGGGTATATATAAGTCTATGTCACAGCTTCATGAACTGTAAATCACTTGGAGGGTGAGCGCGAATGTTATGAAATAGATTTATTCGGGTGTGATCCCCGTTCGGGTGATTAGCTATCACTGGGCAAACGAACATTATAGCATGTTGTCTACGCGAATGCTATAAAATAGATCTATTCGGGATTGACAATCCCCGTTCAGGTGATTAGCTATCACTGGGCAAACGAACGTTATAACATGTCGAATTACGATTGGTTGTTCCTACATGGCCCACAATACTTACATATGAATTCTTACTATTATATTAGTGCATCGGTTTCATGAACTTAGAGTAATTGTAATCATTGTTTTATACTTCATGGATATTTACTGTGCCTTGAATAAAGTGGCAATACATACTTGAAACAATTTTTGTGACCATTTAATTAGTCATGCTTCTTTTTAATCTTTGGGATAAGATTGGTACTTTTGGTGACATTAAATTGATCATGCATTCTTTATAAATCTCTGGGATAAGATTGGTACTTTTGGTGACATAAAATGTGTCATGCATTCTTTATAAATCTTTGGGATTTTTACATGGTACTGTGATGACACAGTGACATAATACTTTCATTTGTAAACTTACAATTCATATTTAAACTATAACCTATGAACTCACCCACTTTATGTAGACCGTTTTAAGGCATGTTTTTCTCAGGTATTATTTGATACTTGCTTACTGAAGTGCATTGGCAGTCTTTTACATTCAAGTTTTTCATGGTGATGCAATTATGGGACAAATGTTATATTAATTTCAAGGAAACCAACGAGATTATTTTTCAAACGACACATTTAGAGGTCGTTCTCTTGTATCTAGCGCTGTCTATTATGAGGTAACTCCCACGGACATACTTCCGCTGTGACACACATTTTTTGGGGTGTTACAGATTAGTATCAGAGCACTAGTTATAGAGAACTAGGTTGCATATTTTACCCTAGACTATAACCGTTTTTACAGATATTGCATCACAGCAAACATTTTCGAAGTGCATACCCACTACTTGCTTACTTGCTTAGGTTACTTGTTACCTTAAGTGCTCACATGACATACATATATGTAATATATATGCTCACATCTTTTGCGTATATCACACGTTTATTTATATAAGAGTTATTTATATAAATACCAGAGCATTTCTTAAGACATTGTGAGTTGCGCAATGGTCTCACTTCGTTCTCAGACATTGTAAGTTAAACAATGGTCTCTAAGAATGTTATTTTCTTCATAGCTTTATACAATATCGTATTACACGAAGACCGTTATAATTTTTTTTGTCTACATGGAATTATGTATGAATCTAAGTATTACAAGTCTTGTATGGGCGGGACTTGTAATATAAGGATTGATATGATAATTGCTCTGTAAACAAAACCCGTCACAGTTCTGATTACATGGGATTATGTATAAATCTAAGTATTACAAGTCTTGTATGGGCGGGACTTGTAATAGGAGGATTTATATGATAATTGCTATGTTGACTGGTTCATCGAGACTTTTACTGGTTTACTCTAACCGAAGTACTCATTTAAATATCTTGAAACTCTAGGTCGACTGTTCCTGGTAGTTTTACTCCCCGTCTTCGATTACGAGTTTTGGAACCACTCATCTCTACTCATGTAGAGCAACATGCTCGTCATGTTCATCCAATCAACCTTGAAGGATTCATGGAGTACGCGTATTGCATCGGGAATTATAAGCTAGGGTGTTTTATAATCTATTATTTGAGAAGGATTGGGAGCCTCTTCATTTTAAATAATAAATGTAAATCGCCGAACCCATATGTTTATCCAATTCATTATTTACATAAATTGGGACGCTTCTTTATGCAAATAATGTATTATAATTGAGTGGCGCTTAATGGTATCGATATGGACAACGAGTATGAACTAAGCTCGATTAACAACCAGATCCGTTAAAATGGCTAGAAACAACAATTCGTGTCTTACCACTCAGCAGGATCTTAAGGCCTCATTCGGAACTATCGTATCTCATTCTTAAGTTATTACTTTTTCGTTTGCTAACCTGCGATCACGAAAACTGTTCGTGGAACTAACAGACTTGGCACACTTGAACTAATGGAGTTGATTCATCTCGAAATAGCAAACTGGGTACAATATTCCATCACCGTCTGTTACGGTTATTGTCGTTATGGTTGCTGTTTTTGGGTCCTGGAGTGGTCCCAGATTGTACAAACTTTATCAACTAAGTGATGAACCCCACCTTAAACAAGATAAGCATATGTCGATATAGTATTCAGTTGAATTACTCATTGCAGACAAATAGTACACCAATTTAAGTCATGATACTATTTAGTACTGCCAAGTAAGTTGGGTGACTTACATCCATAAGCTACGTTGATGTGAATCATCGAACCTTTCGATGTAGAAACGAGACTCCGTCCTCGGACAATTAGAAACTTATACAAAACATTACGTTAAGTTAGTAGTGACAGTCAGTCCAGATGATAAGACCTACTTTGATAGGTTTTATGTTTTCTTGAATGGTTTAAAGCTAGGTTAGAAATTAGGCTAAAGAAGGGTAATTGCACTTGATGGATGTTTTTTTTAAAAACTAATGTGGAAGAAATACTTACTGCTATTGGAAGAGATGGAATAATCACATGTTTCAAATTGCTTAAGCAGTAGTTAATGTAGAAAATAAAGAAATTGGAGTTGGTTACTTGAACTGTTAGGGGATGACATTGACTTTCCCACTGAAAATGGTTTAACTTTGATGTCAGATCAGCACAAGGTATCACACTTTGTATCTTTATTATGCAATTTTCTATCACCTTTTAACTTCAATATGCAAATCCTAACAATTTGTTTCTTGACTTAGGGTTTGATTGATGTTGTGAAAGAGGTTATGCCTCAAGCTGAAAACAAGTAACGTGCATGCCATATATATGAAATTTCCAAAAAGCAATTTAGTAGAGTTCAATTTAAAAACGTATTTTTAACAGCTTTAAAGGCAACATATCTTGAGCAGTTTAGCAAAATCATAGATAGGATCAAAAGGCCAAACCTAAATGCACACCAGCATCTAAATAACAAACCTCTAAAAATTAGAACTCACTTTGAGGTAGTAAGTCTTTCCTTGGTCACACAATCGGGTGACACAAATTTAATCTCGGGACGAGATTTCTTTAAGGGGTAGGTACTGTAACATCCGAGAATTTTCAAAATTTCGAATGACGATTTTACCCTTTGACTTTTAGGGTCTGACTTGACTTTTTGACTTTTGGTCTTTTATTGTCTCATAAAAGCGATTACCGCGTAACCGGTAATTTTTTCGGAACATATTTAAAAGAGATATATGTTATTCCTAAGTTGAATTATCAAAAACGAGCAGCTAAATCACGTCTTCGTTATTCGGACTCTAAAGCAATTTGATGTAAAACGACATTCCTGACAACTTTTTAGTTTTGACCGAGACCCGAAAACAGTCAGAAGGTGACTGAAATGCCCTCACAAGATTTTAGAATCAAGAACGAGTACCGGCACAAAAATAATTAAATTACATTTAATTATCACGTTTTATTAAATAAGAATATTTAATAAATTACTTAACATTTTATTCAGTGACGTTTGTTGAAGACGCAAATATTCGAGTAAAAGGATCATTTTACGGACAAGTTTATCGGAAATATACAAAATAAATAATAAACGTTTTAAATAAATTTTATAAAACGTTTACGAAAATTAGTCGAGTGAATACTCATTTTTATCAGAAAAATGATTTAGAAAACAATGGCGCAAGTTTCGTGCGTTGAATCATCCATTAAGTCGTTCAAACGAGTCCCGAACCGATAGTTATCAAAAACTATATAAAAACTTACAAAACGAACCCTAGACTATTGGGTATTTGTCATTTCATATTATAAATTTTACTATATATATATAGATATATATCTTTTCTTTCTTCATTTTTATACAAATAAAACACAGACAACCCACCATCTCTCTCTCCCAATTTTCCGGTCGCCTCTCCTCCGGCCAGCCACCGTCACCACCGCCGCGCCGCCGCCGGAAACGTTTTCCGGCCAACTCCAAAATTGATCCCCGTCACCCGATCTACCCGATCCCTCATGTCACGCGCCTCCACGCATCGCGCCGCCCCTCCCCCTATCCGGCAGCCGACGTCATCCATCACCACCACACCGTCACAGACGAGGGGTGTTTGTTTTATTAGTTGTAATCAAAAAGGGGTGTTCGTTGGTTGATGGTTGTCACTGAAACCACCACCATAAGGTGGTGTTCGGTCGGTACCGCTGCCACCACCTTCCAAACCACCACAGCCGCCACCACTTTGGTGCGTGTGGTTTATTTAAACAAGCCAAGGGTGCGTTTGTTTGATTTCCATGACGAGGGTTTGTAAAATATTAAGGTTGCGTTTGGTTTGATTACAACAGCCTAGGGTGCGTTTGGTATAGTGGCAGCAGCTAGGGGGTGTTTGGTTTGGTTGTCACGCACACCGAAGGGTGCATTTTGGTTGTTACAGCAGACTAGGGGCATTTGGTTTGTTAGAAAATGATTAGGGTGCGTTTGGTTTATAAAGAAACTGATTAGGGTACGTTTGGTTTTCTTGAAACACAACTTAAGGTGCGGTTGGTTTAACAGAAACGCACAAGAGGTGCGTTTGGTTGGCAGTTTCACAACAAAGGGGGTGTTTGATTGCTCTAAACCGCACACGGGTGCGTTTGGCTATTAAACAGCCACTTAGGATGCGTTTGGTTGTTATTAAAAACACACAAGGGGGTGTTTGGTTAGGCAGTTAACCAAACAGGGGTGTTTGGTTTGCTGGATAACACCGTAAGGGTGTGTTTGGGTGAGCGGATTAACCATAAGGGTGTGTTTGGTTTAGCAGAATCGGTATAGGGGTGTGTTTGGGTTAACAACAAGGCTATAAGGGTGCGTTTGGGACAACAGAAATTGAATAAGAGAGCGTTTGGTTTAGCGAAACAACGAGGGTTCGTTTGGTTTATACACTTGACTAATAAATATAACACGAGAATTTATAAATTATAAATCGGAATTAAAATGGTGGTTAATGGTTAAATAAATATGATATTTATTAATTTGTTTAGTTATAAATATATATAAATCTATATTTAAAACACGTAGATATTTTGCAACGCGCGGTTTGTTGAAAAGTGGAAAAGAAAACATTAGGTTTTATAAATATAGGAAACGATATATAAACGGAAATGTCATGGCGAAATTTATATAAATTTGTATATTTAGTAATGTTGTACTAAAGCTTCTATTAATTTAGAAACCGATAAAAGGGACTAAGTTATATTTTAAAACCGGATAAACGAACGAAAACTATATTTTTACAATGAGATAACTATTTTAGACACGACCCGTCGAGGAAACGAAATATAAATTTATAAAATATTATTTTATATTTTATAATTGTCCGCTAGAAGATAACATCATAATTGTTGTAAAAGCTTTACAAACATCGTTTGTTTAAACTATAACTTTAAGACGTGTGTCTACTTTTATGCAATGACTTTTTATTAATTAAATTGGTGTCAAAATATCTTGTTTCAATTATTTTCTCATGTTTCTTATATAATACCTGTAAAGTATTATATACTTCACATTAATCTTTGGATTGTTTATCTTTGTTATATAATTCACGGTATGAGTTATATAAGGGTTTATTTTTCATATGTAATATATACGGGATATATTACATACTTTGCGTTCACTTTTCAATTTATTTATTTAACCAACCACCAAACTATTACAACTTGGAAATCTAAATCTTTATCAACGTGTCGCGTTGATGTGACCATTCATCGGGAAACCCAAATACATTATCCTAGGCTAGTGGGACTTAGCCGTTAAGATTAGTTGCAACTTCTTGATCGAGCCGCTTCGTCTTCCGTTCGTGTTGTGCATATTAGATGCCTATCTGTCAATCGTTCTTCATCATCGAGGTGAGTTCATAGCCTCGCTTTTCAATCTTTTGAATGTTTTATAAACCCGCGAGGGGGATGGTATGTGCTTATTTACACCTACTTTTTTCCATTAAAAACGAGCTTAAATAACCAAAAACAGACAAAAACTGCCAAATATATGTTTGTTTTGCATTTGTGTTGTGCAGGAAATATTCACAAAAGGACGAAAAACAAAGCCAAAATCAACAAAACTGAGCACGGAATGGAAAAGTGTGAAAAAACGAAGCCAAATCGAAGCCAAAAAGTCAACCAAGTCAAGAAGTCAATAGAAAAGTCAAACAGTCAAAGTCAAAGTCAAGCCCAACAAAGTCAAGTCAACTCCGAGAAGCTGGATCAGAAAAGAATATAACTTGAGGGACTGAAATTGCCAAATCCCAAAGTTATATTACAAAGATAAAATGACAAGGGCTGAAATTGCAATTTACTGAAAATGTGACTCTAGGGGCCAAAACTGCCAAGCCCCTAAAGTTATATCAATAAGGGACTATCTTTGCAATTGGTTTATATAAGTTGAGGGGGCATGTCCGCCAAGCCCCAAACTCATATCACCACAAGGACTGACTTTGCAAGTTGAGTTATAACCCTCAGGGACTATTTTTTCCAACCCTCAAATAACTTCACACCACAAGGACGAAAATTGCAAACCATCTTATAAGTTTGAGGGACCAAAGTTGGCAACCACCCAAACATTTCCCTGTTACCCACAAACCAAATTTCCCGCCCCTTTTAAACCCAAAACCACTCACGTGTCTTCTCCCTACTCTTTACCCTACAAACCTACCAAAACCCCATGGTTAAACACTCATCCTCCCCTCCACTGCCACCATAACCCAAGACTATTGCCAACTTGGCAATCTCACTATTTTCGAGCAAAATCAAGGGTTGTGATGGCGATCCAAAGAAGCATAGGACCTAATCTATGGCCAAGGATTGATTTTTGAGTTCCACTCTCACCAAACTAGCACAAATGTGCCTTTTTACCTCAGTAAAGAAGCACAACTCCAATGAATTGAAGATTTTGGGGTTCGGGTATAAATACCCACCCTTTGGAAGCCATGAGGATGATCTCTGAATTTAGCATTTTTTTTATAATTTTTATGTTTCTTAGTTAAATCCAGCTTGTACTTTCAATTTAATGTACTCTTTTTTATTCAAGTTAATGAAAAATCAAGTTTTTCTCAATATCTTATTGCTAGCTTAATCTTTGTTCTAACTACTGAAAAAGGGTTCTCAAGGTTTTAAATTCATTATATAAGCTGCTGAAAGCCATAAGCTTCTTCATAGCTTATTTGGTTTTTAAGTAAAAATAAAAGGTTTGACCATAAAAGTCAAATAAGCAAAAGCATGGAAATGCCAATTATGGATGGGCATTGGGTTATTTTGATTCAGAAATCAATGGACTTAGGGGATAATTAGGTTAGTTTTAGGTTCCTTTACATTTGGACTTTTGTAAGTTTCTTCTTTAATTTTCTGCATTTTTCTTTAAAGTCACTGTAGATAGCTTAATTATATCTTATTGTGCTTATTTTCATATTTCTTTGCTCTCATGTGCTTATTTATA
>BQNB010036506.1:23358-50070 GCA_026074375.1 Tanacetum coccineum | reverse complement strand
CGTGGCTTGTCCTCTTCTAGGTGGGGCGTTAAGAGTGGGGTTGAAAGGGTTTGTCATGGTGCAGGGTATTTTGGAGGGGAAAGGGGAATAGTGATTTGGCGGGTTTTGTTTTTGTTTATATTTAATTGATTTGGGTTAACGGGTGTTAGTGTTAAGGACTAACGGTGTAAGTAGTTATGACTAAGGGTGAAATGGTTTTGGGACTAGAGGTGTAATGGACTAAACAGCCATATGGTTGGGTTGTTAAGTAGAATTGGGCTTTTTTGTATTAAAAGGCTTAGGTCTTTTAAGCCTTTATCTTCAATATGCTTAATGGGCTGCCCCGGCCCATTAGATGGGTGCAGGTTGGCCCATTTAAGATTTCTTCGTTTTCGGCTTCGTCTTTGACTTTGACTTTGACTTTGACTTTTCACGCTCTTTCTAATCCCGTGCTTGGTTTTGTTCGTTTTTGGCTTCGTTTTTGTCCTTTAGTGAATATCCGATACTTGCACAGTATACAAAGCATAAAAAACATATATTTGGCATTTTATGTTCGTTTTTTGTCATTTAAGCTCGTTTTTATAGGTAAAAGGTATGTGTAATTAAGCACATACCAAAATCCCCCATACTAAACTATTGCCGTGTCCTCACGCAATGCCATAAGTAAACACTTTAGAAAACCAAGAATCTCAATCCCCCTCGACTAATTACCTCGAAAAGTAGCTAAGTGTTCATCAAGGGGAATTAAAGAATCAATAGCTTTGAAAAGCCCTGTTTTGACCATTTATAAATCTACACTTATTACCACACATATTTTTATATTTTTTACCTTTCATCATTTTTTTGTACTTTTCTTTTTAAGCAACTAACTAACATGTTTGACTTTTGTTATTTCATAACTTTAAGGGTCATAGAACAAGACGCACTTTAATCCTAAAATGCCCAAAAAGATAAATTCATCGTCCCCGACTTTTCACTTGTCCCAAACCAAGCTTAAAAACGAAATCACTGTTAAATATAAGTTAAGATGCTAACACTACTCATGTTTGTAACTTGTGAACTTTTCACTCCCGACAATTATTATATATTAGGCGAATGTGCCATTTCGAATTTTAACCATGGATCAACGTTTTGCAAAATTACTATGCATCATGTTCCACCCGAGAATAATAAGTTTGAAGGCGAGATCATCCCATGTAGCGACTTTCGTCTCGGCACATCCCAACCTTGAGGCTAAGTGACCAGGCTTTTGACACCTCACAGAGACTAGTATCGAGACTCACGGACCTTCAGTTTCAAAAACTCTTAGGCTTCCCGTATATACATAGCTTATTTAGAAAACCACAACTTAAAATGAAATAGTCTTAGTTCGAAAGCATATTTAAATTTAAGAAAAATAGATTTTCCCTATATTTATTAAATCACATATATTACACTTAAGATTAACATAACCATGATGCAATTGAAATCCTCGACCTTTTAGAAGGCCGCAACATCGGTTGTGAGCCGGCAAGATGCAGCAAACTTTTATCAGTCTCGGATAATTACTATGTGCCTTATTTAGAAGACTGCAACATCGGTTATGAGCCGGCAAGATGCAGTAAACTTTTATTAGCCCACAGTTTATTATTATTATTACCTCATTTTTCATTTTTTTTATTTTTTTACATATAATACCACGATATAGAGAAAATTTCTTTTTAGAAAATTTAAGTATAAATTTGAACTAAAATTATTGATATCGACTATACTTCAAAAATTGTTGATTTAAGTTTAATTTTCAAAAATAGCACGTATTATTAGTCCGGTTAGAAGCTTATGGGAGAGAAAAGCCACAAACTACACTTATGAGCTCTTGAGATTTCCAACTAATCCTTGTTTAGCATCTAACTCATACTTAACTCTATCATTTTCTGTTTTTTGCAAATATTCGCGAATGCTTAGTCTAAAAGTTAAGGAACAAGCTAGAGCTCAACACGCTCGATCGAGTCAAAATTTATTCTTATTCTACCCAGCAGGAAAGTCAAAATTGTAACAACACTTATTTTATTTTTGATTTTTTTTTTTGGTATTTTGGTGGTAAAAACGGGATAACGTGAAAACAACGGCTGCAGGCACAATCAAATCGATAGATCCCCCCATACTAGAGTTGAACATTGTCCTCAATGTTTTAAGAAGGGTCTCTACGTAAATCCTAAGCCGTTTATTAAGTATGCTTAAAGATAAACGTTAGTCGATAAGATTAGGATATTGGATTCCCAAAATGAAGCTGAGGATGTGAAGCTCGAGTGAACGAAGGACAAAACCACGAGCACGAGAGGCTTCAAAATCCGGGGCAATCCTGGACATACAACAAAAAACATGAAACACAGAAAAATGGAAGAGGCGAGGCTCTCACAACACACTTATTCATTACTACTATTATAAATATATTAGGATAAGCATGGGTTGCCACCCACGAAGCGCTTATTTTTGTTAACCGAGTCTTGAGCCTGACTCGATCCCCCATACTTGAGTTGGTCAAGGAGGATAGAAATAGAGAAACGGAACATCTAAGATAGGAATGTCCTCTCCATAGATCAACATCGGGCTTTTATGATGAAAAAGCTTGGAAGCTTTAAAGCCCCGATGTGATGAAGAAGAAGGAGGTTTCTCCTTTGAAGCAAGAACACCGTGATTGAAAACTTTGTCTTTATTTTTGGATGAAAATGGAAGTAAAGTATCAATCACGGGGGAATGAGTAGCAAGAAATCTTATGGATTCGACTTCAATGCATATCCCTAGATCGTAAATCTTGTTTCTATCTCCGGAAGGAGAAGAAACATCAAGATCGGATCCGAGATCATTATGAGAAGGAATGAAGTCGAAATCCATATAAAGGGTGGGATGGGTGGGTAAAATGTTAGGCACATCAACCGGGAATGTATTCCACCACATCAATGGTTGAATCTACCGAATCGGGATAATCAACATGAAATGATTCGAACTCGGGAAGGGCGGTAGAATTATCGTCACCTTCTGAGTCTTAATCATCACTCTCAATACCCGGTGGTATTGAGTCATCCGGATCGTGAAATATATCGATCTCTTCCCTAAGAGAGTCACTATCCTCAACGGGGATAGGAAATGTAGGAAGAGACTCGATGATTGTATTTGGATTAGCATGAAAATCTTCCGGCGGACGGGGAGATGAATTATCGTATACCAACCTCTCCATAAGACTAATATATTCCTTGTGCTCTCTATTAACAATTCTTGGAGGAATTGTTATGAGTTCATCGGCAAACTCATCGAGGAGAGAATCAATCTTGGGAGAGGAAGCCATCAAAGTATCACGATTGAGTAATGATTCATAAAGATAAGACTCAGTATTAAAACGATCATTTTTCGGAGTACAATCGAGGTCTTAATTATGAATCGGATTAAACTCACTAGAAATGATTTCCTCGTTAAGATTAAAAAGAGGGTTCGGATAAGTTTTAAAACTCATTTCGTGAATAACCTCCTCATGACTTGACTCGTCATCACTAGAGGTAGAATCGTCGAAGAGAGGATTGGAAAACGTTGAAAAATTCGTCGTTTGAGAATCATCACAATCGGGCACATCACACTCACTTTCGGAAATACCATCGGACTCACTTGGGGTATGGACAAGGTCCTAAACACTAGACTTTATTAGTTCGTCCGATTCCGTTTCCGGAATAGTGTCGAGATGCTTATCCTTCATTATAAGAGAGTCCGATTTTGGTAAATCGGATGTGATTGTGGAGGAGAATTTCTTGAGATATTCTTATGTAGCAAAAGAATACTCGTCGTCGTCATCATCATAGCAAATGGGAATCTTCTGACATTGCGAAGGCTCGGGAGTATAAGTATCAATATTAACCACTTGTTCTTGCAATTGTTGTAACCAAGTTTAAAACATCTCACGAAGCTTACTCATAGAATCATTCATCACTTGTTGAGCTTTTAGATGATCATTCATTGAATTAATATGATCAACGATAAATTGCGAGGGTTGAAATTGGTCAAAACCAAAAGAATTAGAATTATAGCAAAAATTTGGCTCATAATAATTTTCATTCATTGGTTGACAATGGAAAGTCTCATGAGGGCCCTCGCAATTTTCATAACAAGGTTCGTAGAAGATCACTTGTTGACATTGAAAAGTCTCATACGGGCCCCCACAGCGGGTACAACAAATATATTGTTGTTGAAAACATTGAAAATTTTGTGGGAAATTAAAGTCTTGATTGTAACACGGTTCCGGATTAGAGATAATCCGAACTTAAGGTGGACAATTGTGACCGTAATGAGCATCGTTCCCACAAAACTTATGAGAATACGTCGGGGGTTGTGAAGGTGGGTTGAAAACGTTAGGAGAATCATCGACAAAATTAGGAGTGGAATCATAAGTGAATGAACTTCCATCTCCAGAATAGCATGTTAGATGAAAACTTGGCAAAGTTTGTGGGAACTCATCAACGTTTTGATTATGGCATGGTTCCAAATTAGAGATAGTCGGAACTTTCGGCGGACAATTATAGCCATAATGAGCACCGTTCCCACAAGACTTACAAGTACATTGTTGACAAAAGAAGCCATCCAACGGCTCTTCACACTCGTAACAACAATGATAGTCGATTAGTGGAGGACTTTGTGAAACATTTTCAGAAATATTTGGAGAATCATTTAAAGAATTTGAATTCGGATTATTTCCATATCTTGAAGCACAAATCAAACAAAGTCCTTTGCTAAGACCACTTCCACACCTCATGCAAGTACATCGTTGACAAAATTCACCATCTCCTAAAACCTCTTTACAATGAAAGCAATGACGTTGGTTGGACGAAAACGTGTGGGGATGTGGTGGTGAGTCGGGAGCTTTATTAGAATCATGAACAAACTTGTCTACGAAACCCCCTTTAGAACAACAACGTTCTTTATTATACAAAGATCCATAAGACGAACACTCTTTAATCGTGTAAATAGGATTCAAACGATAATCGAGTGACGCCATAAGAATTAAACAATATAAAGGGATAAGAAGAAGAATTAAATGGCAGAGAGGATAAAGGAGATTATTTTTGTTTTTTCGAGTTTTTTAAACAACATATTTTATTAAAGGACAAAATGAGACCGAATAACTTAAACCAATAACTTGCTTCATGGTAGTTCTCTAAAAGAAAAACGCACAAAGGAGCGGAAGAGCTGGAAAGCGCGTAGCTATTAAAAACCTTCTCCTTTCGGGTCGTAGTTCCTTGGAACAACCCTCCTTATACCCCTCTTATAGTTTGTTAATCTATTAAAGGTGAATCGTACTTCACAAGTGACACAAAGGCAAGTTTTAATCTTTTATTGGGAACTTATTAATGATAATACTCAAAGTTGAGAGTATTATGTTTATGATGCATTTTAATCTTTTTTTATATTATTTTATATATATTCACAAATAAAACAATAAACTTCACGAGGAAGGATCTTCAAGTCACTAATCGTCAAACCGTAACGATATTGTCGCAACACATCTCCCCGGCAGCGGCGCCAAAATGATAATGACCTTTTTAGGGGTAATTATATATCAAATAGTATAATAAAATATCAAATATAAAATCCCCGAAAGTCAACCTAGTCAACCCTTTAGGAAAAAGGTCAACAAACTCACGGGTATGATATAAATGATTTCGGGCAAGTAATCACCCGGGTCGTTCTCCGGAACGAGGAATGCAATGGAGAGTCGAGAGTCGGTTTGATATTTGATGTTTGAATAACAAAGATTTTGATTGGGTTTTCTATTTCTACTGGAAAAACAAGTAAGGCAAACTAAAAACGAAAGTAATTAAAGCTAAAACCCTAGAAACGATAACGGGAATCCTAAAAAAACGTGACTTAAAACCTAAATTATCAAAATTTAATCCTAAATTGATTTTTTTAACTTTTTATAAACCCTAAATGACTGAAATGCAAGAACAAATAAAAGAAACCCTAAAACGTAAGCAATTAAAGTGAAAAAACGAAGAAAAACGATAACGGGACCAAATCCCGTTCTTTAAAAAACCAAATTCTACAAATTTAACCTTAAAAATGCAAATTTAATTTTTAACAATCCTAAATGATAAAAGAAAATTTAAAAAAAAAGAATTATATTTTTTTGACTTTTATATTTTTTATTATGAATTAAAAACAGTTTTTATCTAAATTAAATATTAAAAATACTAAACTAATTATAAAAAATCTGAAAAAATCATGAAAAGTAGCTTGAACAGTGCTAAATCTAAGAAAAATAAAATGGGCAAAGCAGCTAGTGAAATAAGCAGTGAATAAGCTTAAAATAAGCTGATAAGCTAAAAGGGGAAAAAGGGGTTAAATATTAAATTGTGTGAAGGTATACCAGATAGCCCTGGTCTGGTGCAATGGTTAAAGCGTTGGGGTGCTGTGTGGGAGGTCTCGGGTTCGAGCCTTGCTCACCCTTGACTTCCCCTACACCCCAATGTTTTTATTTTTGAAAACTTTTTAAACAACTTTTTTAATAAACTGAAAATAAGCATTTTTAAATCTGAAAATTATTTTTGAAAAGTAATAATAAGCACATAAATAAGCTCGAAGAGTAGCAGTTTGCTTTTAAAACTGAAATGGAACAAGCTAAATTTGGCTTGGCTTTTTTTTAAAACTAAATAAGCATTAAGAAACTTAATAAACTGAAAACTAATCACACCCTAGTCCTAATAAGCACAAGTGACTAAAATTAAGCAAGAAAATAAGCTGGGAAATCATTAAAAACTATAAGACAGTTAGACTAAAAAAAAGTTTTAAAGCTAAACCACCACTTTTAAGCTAGATTTAAGAACTAAAAAGCCAAAGAAATAAGTTACTAATGGAAAACAGATTGAGTTTAGGACTCAAATGATTCAAATAAGCACAAAAATAAACAAATTACCGTAAGAAATAAGCTAGAAATAAAGGATGCAAATGGCAGTTTATGCTGCTTGCTTAAGGACTTTTTATGTTAAAATGGCTACTTGCAATCTCGATTTTTAGACTTCAAATCTAATCTAACAAACTGATAAACCAAAAACAAATTGAAAACATTCCTTAATGAGCTAAATTCAATCAAATTTAAACAAAATCCAACTAGATTTGAAACTCAAATGATCTGCAAACTTAGACAGACAATTAACTAGTACTCTTGATTGAATTTGAGCTAAAAGACTAAACCAAAGATTAATAACTCAAAACAAATTTAAATTGAGGCAAATGAAACTGCATTTGAGCATTAAAACTACACCTCAAATGGTTTTTTAAGAAACTTGACAAATGAGCAGTTTGAGTAAACCTTTAAATGAGCAGACTTGAGCTTTTGATAAACAAACCTTGAAACTTATCAAAAATACTTTAAGTCTTATAAAAACTAAATAACAGACTTAATAAAAGCTACTTAAAACCAGTTTGAATGCCAAAAATAGGTTTATACCCATTTTGACCCATTTGACATCCTTGACCCAAACACTCCTTTAAGTATACAAATCCATTTTTAAAACTACAAAAGAGTGAATTAAGCTATGTTTTGTAAAAACAGATATAGTATTAAACAAATTAAGGACAATTAAACAAATACTAACAGAGAATAAGCCCTTAAAATAAGCAAATGAGAAACAAGCAGTTTAAAGCTAATTATGACAGATTTATATAGAAAACATGAACCAAGAGGATTTGAACACTAAGCAAGCATCAAAGAGCAATAGACAACATAAATAAGTAGTAAAATGCAGAAAAAAAGGAGTAATAAGCAGAATAAACAATGCTACAGTAAATAAGCAAAAAAATGAAAAAGTAAGCTTACAAGTCCCTTTGCACAAACAAGGGTGATTAAGCTCTTAGGATCTGGTCTAAAAAAACTCCAGCTTGTTTTAAACAAGCTGGTAAGTCCATATAAGCCCTTCCCTCTCTGGCTTATCTTCCCAAAAGATTTTAAGTGATATTTGTGAACTAGTTCTTAAACAACAATAAACTAGAGAGTTAATGTTGCTTAAGGTTTAAACAGCTTATAAAAGAGCTTAAATGAACTTATAAAATACTTTGAAACAACAATGGAACTTGAACTTTATAAAACAGAATTTTAGAACAACATAAACTTCAAACTTTCATTAACTAAAAAAAATTACAAGGCTTGAAAAGTAAATGACATTTAAGTAAAAACTAAGCTGTAAAAACTAACTAAATGCATTTGTAGGGTGACAATGTCCTATATATAGATAAAACACCAAGGTCTTGGCTCTCTCTTTGTGTGCTTCTTCTGTGAGTCCTTCAGAGAGTGTGTTTCTTATGAGAGCGAGTTTAAAAAAATCATCTTAGCCATCCAAATTATGTGCTCTCCAAGTTCTTCAATCTGAGCTCTTCATCTTTCTTTTGCCACAAGTGATATGATCACAACCCTTCATTTAGCTTCATGTCATTTCAGCCAATCACGAATCCTAGGATTGCCAGCGTGGTTTGGAAGCTTATGGGATGTGGGGTTTTGTTGTGGGGTTCGTTTGGGGAAGAGAGTGATAATGATAGGTTTTGGGGATTGGGTTTGGCAGGAAAAGGGATTTGGAAGAGATATACAATGAAAATGTTTTGACCCTGTATTATTTATAAACGGTTGTTAGGATTATGGACTAACGGTGAAACTAGCCAGGGACTAACCGTGTTAGTCCCTAAGGACTTAAGGTGTAATAAGGGTTAAATGGGTTAAGTGGGTTTTGGTCTTAGGTTTGGTATTTGGGCCACGTTTGGTTTTATAACAAAATGGATTTGGGCTTGTATCTATTTTAAATGGATTTTGGCTTGATTAGTTTATAAATAAGTATATTGGGCTGATCCTGCCCATTAAGTGGGGAATGGGTTGACCCAATAAGATACTTATGCCTTCGGCTTCGGTTTTTCGTGCTTTGACTTGTTGACTTTTTAGGTTGACTTTGACTTTGACTTTTTCACGCTTTTCCATTCCGTGCTTGGTTTTATCCGTTTTAACTTTGTTTTGTCCTTTTGTTGATATCCGTTACCTGCACAATCATAAATCATAAAACACACAAATACAATGTATTTTTGGCATATTTTGGTCATTTTAGGCACGTTTTTATAGGTAAAAGGTATGTGTAATTAAGCACATACCAATTTCACTAGTTAATTCTCACAAAACTAGTATCGAATTGCCATAGACAAATAATGCGAAATATAGACATATTGATAGAATCTTTTGACCTATCTCCAACAAATATGAATAATCAAACATCAACAAGTTACCGGATATTTAAACATCAAATTCATTATCATCACATTCATAAGCATAATATCACAACTTGTTCATAACATCGATCATGATAGCCCAAATAAAATAAATCACTACTCCATATTCATAGCAACAAAACACATAACAATCATCATAGATTTAGAAAACATGATAATCAAAAGGAATAATGTGTTTATACCGATTCCACAAGCAAATGATATGGTTTATTACAAGAACTTCCTCGATCAAACACTAGTTACCCAGAATTTCTACTAGTAATATTACTCCTCCACCACCTTTGGCCTGAATTTCATACCTCCGCGTTATTACAACCTGGAAACTATGAAGATTCAGAGAATACTTCAAGTTTCCCAAGAACAACTTCTAACTTACTAGAAAACTTCACTAAGAACTCTAATGATTATTGGGAGATGATTGTAAGAATTAGGATGCCAAAAACACTAAAATTCATGCTTTATTTATAGCACAAGATTAGGGCTTCAGTTGGTAATGAGGTTATATGGAAGGTCTCCCATTAATATCAATCATAATCATTTCCTTGTAACTACAGGAAAAGTGCGCCGCACAAATAAAATTGTGCACCGTACTTGGTGTGTAATTAAATTGCATTTATCCCGCCTTCAAGTACGCCGAACTTGGGGTAAGTGCGCCACACTTTGCCACTTTTCAGTAACTCTTCATTTATTTTTCTTCTAGATTCTTCCTTTAACGACCGTTAGTGCTTTTAACGGACTTCTTTGACACTTTTGGTCCTTCTCGTCATTCCTGGTCCTGAAACAATTATTGTACCAACAAACAACCAAAACTTGCAATATTTCATGCGTTAACATATATATATTTCACATATTTTCAAGGGATATTTTATGTATATATGGAGCATTATCAAATACCCCCATACTTAGCTTATTGCTTGCCCTCAAGCAATCAAAGCGAAAACATTTCGGTTTAATAAAACAAGTTAATTATCACAAGCTTAGATAACGCGACAAAGCAACTCACGAATTTTATAGATAAGATTGTTTTCACACTCACTCAGTTTAGTAAAATAATATATAAACTAAGTTACTCATAACGCGCAATCATAAAAATATTCAAATTACCATAAGCTTGTACCAGAAACTAAACTCACCGACATGGCGTAAGCCACCAAACCATAAACTAAAAGAGTAATTTAATTTTAGTGAATAATTTTTAATATTTTGTTGAAAAAGGTTTATAATAAAATCATAATCCACCTTATCCGTAATGTAACCAACTATTCCTTCACTTCATCACTTTTTTTCTTCTTTATAACATCGGCTTATTTTTGCCTTATTTTACTTTAACTTGGGGGAAACATGCTTTCCCCCATACTTAGGATAAGCACACTATATCAAACGAACTTAGAAGTTTGCAACCTTCGTACTTCATTATAACAGTGATACCAGCATTTATGCTCTTCAATTCGTACGGATAAAATTTCAGATAATTTAATTAAAAAGCTTTTTGAACAAAAATTTATGGTTACTTATATTTATATTTTTATCACCTCTTGATCAGTAAAATGTTTATAACACGCGAACGTGTTCCTACTGCGGTCTCATAAAGATTTCAAGCACAAGTTCTAGAATTAACAAATCACCGGCACACTCATATAATTTTAAATCGATACCAATGCTCCAGAAAAGGCGACAAACTCAAATGCACATCTGTAATGACGGATGAGACACTTGCAATTGCATTTAAACCTGAACTCGAGAAAGCTAAAGATAAAAATCATCTTAGGCATCAAAGATGGATACTTGAATTCTTAAGATCTAATTCTCACAATTTTCTTTTGGGTGGAATAAACATGCTAGTAATGTTATCGATCCAGAGTCAAATTGCTTGTACGTGATCATAAAAATGTTATTTTTTTCAAAAATTTTCTTTTAACTTTATTTTACTTTTCTAGTTTATCTCCCCTCCCATACTTAATATGAGCATTGTCCCTAATGTGAAATATTATAGAGAAAGATAAAATGGGAAAGTGAAATAATACTTCTCATTCTCACTTATGAAGAATTACTTGAATCTTTGCTTTACGTCATTTCCGTCTTGTGCCCTTCTCTTTTTTTTCTTTTCATGTTACAAATATAAATACTGCATAACACATACAAATAATAATAATAGTCCTATTTAATTAATTGTAGAAAGTACGATAATATTTTTTTAAATGCCAACAGAGGCATTTTACACACCATAGTAGTAATAATAATAATATTGTTTTTAAGGAAATTGTTTTAAAAACATACGTGACCCAAAACATGCGGTCACACAACTAATTTGTGTCATCTCGACACTACTCATCATCATGCTGCTGCTGCGGTGGCTGAGGTGGGTATTGCTGATAATACTAATCATACTGTGGCTGAGCATATCCAGGTGGGTTATAGGCTCCCTGCAGGTCAACACTGTAAACCCCGGCCATGTGCTCAAATACTCCAGCATACCTGTCCTAATGATACGACTGCCTATAGGACATCCTCTCAATCACCCCCTGGCGTATCTCCATATTACCCATCATCTCATACAAGTCCTGCATCGATGCTCTCAGAGGTCTAAGAATACCAACTCTCGGTACACCCGGCTGTGGATCCTTAGGAATTAGTCTACCCTCAAAGTCGATCAACTCTCTCAATGTAGTCGTATCCAAATCTCTACAATAAATCAGAGCACTCAAACTCCTTAGCACCTCATCACTCAACACCCTCAACTTCCTAGCAAGCTTCGTGATAAATTGTCCATAACAAATTTGACTCTCCTTTTGAGTACCAGCTCCTTTTCTTTTGATCCACCTCGCAATCAACCAAGCCACATTCACGTACCCATTTTGGTGTCTAGCATCAAACATACTCAATAGCCACAGATCATTTTTTTGTATCTTGTCATACCCATTAGTCCTCTAACACAAGCCGTAGATGATCATCTTGTGCATCACCCTCAAAACTTGGTTCCTAATAGTAGAGGCACGACTCCTTGACAAACTAAGGTTCTCTTCCCGACTAATGCTTAACCGATACTCTTGAGCATTAAAATAATCATCACTACACAAGCCTCCTTGAAAATACACATTAAATCCATCCTTATCAACCTCTCAGCATGATATAATCCTAATTTACGAGCAAATTCCAACAAAGTTAAACTGTGAGCACGACCACCAAGTCTAAAATTGATTATCTTCTTGGTTTGCAATTCATCGTCAGCATAAACTTCATCAAATTCATAGGTTGAATAAAACTCGCGGCAAAGCTCCGAATAAATTGGTTCTTTGATGTTAAAAGCTCTAATCCACGCCACAGAAGTGAATATCTCTTCATTAGATTCAGCTTCACGCAACTTAATCCTCAACATATCATCAATTTCTCCATCACACCCTATTCTATTAAGTACATCCCAATTCACGACACACGGCGAATAAACATGTCTAGGAAGCAAGTTTGCTAATTTGGTGTTATACCTGGACTTTGCCTCATTGTTGCAACCTTCCCATAGTAAGAATTCATGATGAACTTGTAAAAGCAATACCTCTTCCACGGTTTCGTATTGTCTAGAGGGTTTGGATCTTGATGATCCGGCTTCATCATCGTTTCCTCCCATAATCTACACATAAAAAACAATCAACAATACAATGTATAATTATGTTAGAATTGATTTGGTATAAATGGTCAATGTTTTGATTGTTTTGCAAATGTTCTGTGACTTTCTGGGGTAAAATATGCGGCGCACTTCATTAAAGTGCGGCGTACTTCTTGGGAAATTAGCTAAGAGCGGCGGTTTTATCCTAAAACCGGCGTACTTTCTGGGCTAGTTAAAATAATTTCGAATTTTTTATGATTTTCCAACACATTATTTTAAAGATAAATTCATAATATGAACAGTACTTTTAGATTTAGCAATATTTCAACATGCATTTTGATAGATAACTCTTAAATATCATAATTCACTAGGTTAATTGTGCATATCAAACATGGATTTGATTTCCTCTAATCTAATTATAAATAACCATAATGAACAAGAAATTGAATAAATTAACAATAAACAGGTTTATGAATGATATTAACATACCCTAGGCATGATTATAGACTTGATGGATTGATACTTGGAAAATTTTCTTCTTATTTTTGTGAGAAACCCGCCGGTTTTGGTGAGTGTGTGAGTTCTTATAATGTGTTAAATCTTGTTTTGTAAGTTTATATAAGAAAACTGCCGTATTTTGCCCTTTTTACTAGAATTTATATATTTTATTTATTTATTTATTATACCATAAACTTACCTAGCACATCTCATTATTTAAACACAATTATAACATACATTTTTAATTCATCATACTGACTCAATACTAATATTTATCAATAATTGGACTAATGTCCGTACATCAAGCGTAATCCCTTATAGATTTATATAAATGATTTTATTTTTTTGACTCAACAAGAAAAGTAAAATAGATTAGGAGTAAATGAATTTCCTCCATTATTCCCACTGAGTCTAATATTTCACTCAATAAACCAGTTGGGTGACATAATGTTACTCAACTTATGATATTTTGATAATTTCTGGTTTGTTTTCTTGGTCGTGAGTCCTTGCACAAAAATATTCCCATATGGGTCAGTCACCCTTATCTCAGTACGCCACTGTCCTTTTGCTTCCTCTTCATTAGTATAACAACCCTTGTAATTAGGTTTCCAGTTAACGTGTTGCAACGGTACATGTAATGAACCAAGGAAACTAACGGCCTTTTTCCAAACACTAATCTTCCGGACTGGGTTAATGACTGCTTGTAGAGCTAACGATCGCTCAGCTGGATTATTATAATTCAGATAAGCTGCTGGTTTTAGACCATAAATTGGTGCACCAAACTTGTTTCTCTTAATATCATACTCTTCTTCGTCATTGCTATCGCTCTTTACGGTTCTTAGAACATCAAGTCTTGCGGCACAGAAAGTTTGATGACAGATTCCATCAAAAGTTGAGAAAAGTCTTTCTGGGGTATTAACTATGCCTCCAATTGTATATAGGAATCCTCGACCAACTACTATCGGTGCATCTCGGTCAATTGGTATATCCAAGATCAGAAATTTAGCAATTATGGTGGTGACTCCCACCTGACAAAGAACATTTGTAAGTATTCCCATAGCTTCTGCTTGGGTATGTTTAATCATTGTTATCTCTCTGTCGACCTTTTTTATCTCTTCTCTTCCTAACTTCTCATAAATCCGGTAAGGCATGGTATTGATATCTGACCCAGTGTCGACCAGTGCATTTTCGTTGACCTTGCCCTCAAGTCTGATAGGAAATATAAATGCTTCGGGGTCGTCTTTCTCTTTTAACGCCTCTCCTTTGACCTTTTTTATTGCTTCCTCCTCTTCTTTCACAATACATCTAATTCCACTTTGTCCTTCCAAATCTCATCGAGCACTTTCTTGTACTTGTCATGATAAGCCATTGTCTCAAGTACTGGTCTCACTTCCTCTAACAAAGCAAACTTCTGGCTAATTCTAAGTGCCAATGCTTCCTTCGTTGCCTCTTCTTGAGTCAAATGCCTACCAGTTGACAAAGATGTCCCGATATCTGGGTAGAACAAGTTAAGATTCTCCATTGCTCTCTTCTTATTACGACTACTTTTTCCCATTTTACATACGAACGGTGGAAGTTATTCTCCATCTAACTCTGGTATATCATCAAAGTTGAAATCAAGTAACTGATCCCAATCATCCATACTCCTTTCTGTCTTCTCAGAATCATCTTCGAACGGATGGGATAAACAGTGATTACTGCACTACCAAAGTCAACAATTCTACTAACTAGCCTTATGAACGACCTTCCAAAAATAACTCCTGGCTCCTCATCGTCTTCCTTTGGATTGATGATAAATTTGACAAAGTAAAGCTCTCCCTTCAAGGCAACAATGAGCTCTTTTTTTCACTATATTGTTTCCATTCCTAACCTCATAATCCAAACATAGCTTCACTGCGTATTCATTTGATATCAAGTTATCATCAAATGCCAAGTTGATCTCACCATTGTATGCATCCAAGCCATTCACGAAGCATGGTGCAATATACCGTTCACTTACTTCGTCCGTTTCCATTTTGTAAAAACTAAGTGCTTTTGTCACCTTCTTTTCCTTACTACCAGCTGTGTCCGTTTACTCGAGAGCATTCCAATCTCCATGTCCCTCAACTTTTTCACTCGATGATCCATAAACGTTTTCTCGTAGGCAAATCCTTCCAAGATTTGATGTTGGATCCATAATTCTTATAAAATAGCACAACATTAGAACAACCATTAGTGGGTTAGTTAAAACAGAAAATAATAGCTTTTTACACCTACACATTATCAACAAACAGATAGCCATTTTTAATTTAAGCAATCTTCGTATAAAAATGAAGAAACAAGCATTTTGTTTGGTTCCAGAAAGGGAAGAGCGGCGCACTTTAAAGAAAGTGCAGCGTACTATATGAGTTTTTCCAAATCCTTTGTGATTTTTCAGAAAAACGGACGCACTTTTGGGTAAGTGCGCCGTACTTTTAAAACTTTCAGTTTTTAAAATTTTTAAATTTTTTATTTTAGTATTTTTATATTTCTTACCTTTATTATTTCCGAAATATTTGTTAAACATAGCAAATCTAAGATTTTTAAGCATATCAATTATCATATGATTTTTATAAATCTTTTTAAGTTTTTTAAAGTCTTCATTTTTATTTTCTAGGTAATTGATGTGTCGTTGTGTGGTGTATATTTTTATGATTCAAGTTTTAAATTTATATTTTCCAAACTTAAACAAAATAAACAAACACTTTAACGGTGCAGTGGACCCGGTCGGTGGTAGAATTTTCGTGATAAATATGGGTCGAACACTTGAAGTGAGGTTAAATCTCTCATTTATTTATATATTGGTTATCTAATATATGTTAATTCTAATCTAAGCCAAACCTATGATAATCCTATGTTAGTTAGAATCCTAATTCTAACAGGTAAATAGGGGTTTCAGCCTGAGAGACTGACACCGGTTTGGTTGGTGACTACAATCAATTTCAAGATAATTAACCCACACAAGCAAATTAATAGAAGATAAAAAAGCGTTGGGGCCGTTATGAATAAAACCTGAATTAGCCATTATTCAATCCGATAAGAAGATGGTTATGTTATTATAGTGCGCATGATACTTATCTCGCCGAGGCTATCATCTTAGACTTAAGCGGGACTTCATCCTAAGACCTAGACATATTAATTCTGTCACAATTAAAGCATCCGCACAAAGCATCCTTATTTGCTGATTATAATCTATCTTAGGGATTAAAGCAATGGTGATCTTGTTAAACCATAGCTCATAGAGACTTTACCCACTTACTGCTTAATGGTAATTTATACTCTAGTAGTCCACTTGTCCAACTATCTAATGGAATCAGAACATTATTTGTTGAATTATCTAGATTCACCTACTAGTCAACATGTTCAATAAACCAAAGGCAGTTTCCATTAACCAGTTAAGCCAGAAGCGTATCCTTAGCACGATTTTAGAAGGACAATACTTGTGATCCTATGATTCTAGATGTATACATCACTATATAGAGAGCTATCCCGACATCTAGATTACTTGGTCCGTATCACTAGATCCAGTTGAATGATAGATCGCATACAAAAGCAGGTAAACAAGTATGAATTGATAAACATAAACAAGCATTCAACGATAAATTAAGCAATCGAGATATAAACAAAACCAAACATTCAAATCTTCATAATAATGGCTAATACTCGAATGTATTAGCCTTCAAACACCATAATTAATACAATAGTAATTGTTTTAGGCAAGGTAAACTAACCGAGTTAACAAATGATACCAAAAACTGAACGATTACAAAAGTATAAGAAATTACACGTTGTCTTCTATGGATTGGAATGCGTTGCAAGACCTCTTCTGCTCTTTTTCTCTTTTGAAAATTGACTTTTGTGTTTTAGGTATCGAGAATATGATTTAGCACACTTAAAACTTATTTTTGAGTTTTCTATTTATACTGTCTGGAAGTTGGTTCGATACGGCGTATCTAAGGGTTTGGATACGACGTATTGGAGTTTCTTGGAGTAGGGATTACGTTTGATATCTTCTAGAATCTTCACATACTATATCTTCAATACGGCGTATTGAGCTTATCTGGATACGGCGTATTGAGCTTGTTTCCTTTGTGGTCTTGATGGATACGGCGTATTGGTTGTCAGAATCATTAATCTTTAAAATATCTTTGTTTAAGCTTCAGAATGCGCACCTTTTGCTAATATTCACCAAGTACTCCATAATTACTGCAATTCTCAAATATAAGTGATTAAGTAATAATTCTTTGCAATAATTATACAAAATGGGTTAAATACATGGGATAAATAATGCTATAAAATAGACGTTATTTGATGTCATCAGTAATCAAAGTTAAATAAGCAACATTTTGAAATTAAAAAAAATACATGTATGCATTCATAAATTCAAACAAATAAGCTATGAAGTAGTCTTTTTGATTTTTTTCTCATTTTAATGTGCAAATTATGAATGTACAGGATTTTGACAATTACGAATATTAGGAATAAATTTCACATTTTCAAATAGTCAAATTACATTTTATGGGGTTTTGGGGTTTCGGTTTTGATGTTCTTTTTTTTGAAAACTGGTTCTGTTTGTGAAAAATGCAGGAAGTGCGGCGTACTTGGTATAAGTACGGCGTACTTTCTGTAATTGCAGAAAAACCGGCGCACAATGGTTATGTGCGGCGCACTTTCTGAAAAAAATTGGTTCAGTTTGCCAGAAAACTGTACGGCGATTTTTGAAAATTTGATTTGTAACACAATGATGACTAATTCAAGAATGATTTTAATCCCCGACAGCGGCGCCAAAAACTTTGATGTGTTATAAAAGCTTTAAATTTATAGTGCTAGTTTTATCCAATTTCCAACTAACACACGGGTAAAGTATAAACCCCCGTTTATAGTATAGGTTAAGGGTAAGACCAGGTCGTTCCACGGGATTAGTAATTCTTAAAAGGGTCGATTGTATTACAAAAAGGTTTATCTTATAGACTGTCACGATATAAAGATTTCAAGATTAAAAATAATATTTATTTAGACTTAGAGCAATGATCATCAACAAGAAAATAATCAAGCAACATGAATTTAAGCATAAAAGCATGAAAAGATCGGTAATCATTCATACAATTAACTATTTCATATATTAAAGAATCCGTTCGGCCTTTAATCTTTAATATACAAAACACATTAAGATTGATTCAAGTATGAATATGATAATGATAAATTCTCTTAATTAAGTTTGTTAGACATATGATCAAGTGTTAAACATCTTCATTTCCGGGTTGATAGATATTTCACTAGTTAATTCTCACAAAACTAGTATCGAATTGCCATAATGTAAAATATAGACATATTGATGGAATCTTTCGACCTATCTCCAACAAGTATGAATAATCAAACATCAACAAGTTACCGGATATTTAAACATCGAATTCATTATCATCACATTCATAAGCATAATATCACAACTTATTCATAACATCGATCGTGAAGCCCAAATAAATATAAATCACTACTCCATATTCATAGAAACAAAACACATAACAATCATCATAGATTCAGAAAATGTGATAATCAAAAGTAATAATGTGTTTATACCGATTCTACAAGCAAATAATATGGTTTATTACAAGAACTTCTTCGATCCAAACACTAGTTACCAGGAATTTCTACTAGTAATACTACTCCTACACCACCTTTAGCCTGAATTTCATACCTCCGGCGTTATTACAACCTGGAAACTATGAAGATTCAAAGAATACTTCAAGTTTCCCAAGATCAACTTCTAACTTACTAGAAAACTTTACTAAGTACTCTAATGATTATTGGGAGATGATTGTGAGAATTGGGATGCCAAAAACACTGAAATTCGTGCTCTATTTATAGCACAAGATTAGGGTTTCAGTTGGTAATGAGGTTATATGGAAGGTCTCCCATTAATATCAATCATAATCATTTCTTTGTAACTGTAGGAAAAGTGTGCCACACAAATAAAATTGTGCGCCGTACTTGGTGTGTAATTAAATTGCATTGATCCCGCCTTCAAGTACGCCGCACTTGGGGTAAGTGCGCCACACTTTGCCACTTTTCATTAACTCTTCATTTATTTTTCTTCTAGATTCTTCCTTTAACGACTATTAGTTCTTTTAACGGATTTCTTTGACACTTTTGGTCCTTCTCGTTATTCTTGGTCCTGAAACAATTATTGTACCAACAAACAACCAAAACATGCAATATTTCATGCGTTAACATATATATTTCTCATATTTTTAAGGGATATTTTATGTATATTTGGAGCGTTATCAGTATACATCTTTAATTCTTCGTGGTTTCTTGTGAAGTGCAGGCACATATACGTCATATCTTTCTTGTTGGATACGGCGTATTGAATGTCTGAACAACATTCTTTAGATTTCTTCGTAAAAGCTTCAGAATGCGTGCCTTTTAGATAATCTTCATAAAGTACTCCATAATTACTAGAAATCTCAAATATAAACGATTAAGTACCAATTCTTGCAATAATTTATATAAAATGGGTAAGAAACGTTGGATAAATGATGCTACAAGTGACGTTATTTGATGTCATCAACAAGCCTTATAATTATATACTTGCAAGAATATGTAAAATGAGTAATAAACATGTTGATACACTTTAGAAATAATTATTTTGACATCTCATAAGTTACTTGTTAAAATATTAGACTTGTTAAATTGATAGTTTATAGACTAACTTAGTTAATTATATATTTAAATTCATGTTTTTATTATTTTAGTTAATATTGTTGAAGTGTTGGATGGGATTCAGATAGTTTGGATTTGTTGTTTGATGTAAATGGAGATAGGTTAGATTAGCCCATTGGTGAAGTTGTGGTGATTTTCGGATAGATTCTGACCTAACGTAAAATCTGTCCCAAACAGCTTGTGTGTAAGGGGTGTGTTAAACATGTTTTGACAAGCTAAAACTCTAAATATATGTTAGTACACTTAAATACGATTCTGTGGATGTAAAGAACATAAAAATCAGACTTAAAACGAAGAAGTTATGACCATATAAAGTTTGGCGAAACATATATATTTTTGACAGCTTTTGCAAAAATTGTGAACATTCTTATCAGGTTTTAAATTGAGGTTTTGACCCCTTTCGGGTCCGAATCGGCTAAAGTGTATAAAAGAAAACTTGTCCGAAATGAATTTTTCGCTAAAATAAGAGACTTTTCTTTTGTCATGAATGTTTATAACGAAGGAGTTACACTCCGTCAAAGTTGGACTATTTTTCAAAAAAGTTAATAAATTTCCTACACACATTTTTGCTATATAATAGGAAATATTGTAGTAAGACTTATATAATATTTATACGCGTCAAAAACTTTATAAATATTATTTTACAACTTATTTAGACTATATGAAAAACTTAAAAATGCGTATACTTATGTACTAAAGTGACGAACTTGACGTAGACATTATTTTGACTTATAAAACTAAGACACAAACTATTAGGTGGTGATATAACGTTATAAAATATAGTGCATCATTTTATTTCGCTTGCATTATTCTAAATCGACCTATAATTAAATAGGTTGCTTGCCGGAACTTTTTTGACGATTTCATTTGTTGATTATCCCCAAATCAACAATTTACTTGAGGTGAGTTTCTAGCCCGCTTTAACTTGTTTATCACTATTTTACAAATCTCAGGGTGAGATACATTGCTTGTTTTTACTTATGGACGCAAGTACTTTACTTTCTTTTATATGATTACGAATTAGCCTAAGTAGCGATAATCCACTATGCCCGAATTATCATGAACGGTTAATTACTCTGTGTAAGCGTGAGTGTTATAAATAGATCTATTGGGATTGACATCCCCATCCAGGATTGGTGCCAACAAGGCTAACGGACGTATACCATGTCAGATTGCGGGTGTCTCACTTTGGACACTCCCTAGGGTGCTTTGATTGCATTAATTTGCATACATGACTTTGTCTAGTTTCGGTGTCATGAGCTTAGTGCAATGGTAATTACTTTTATGATATTGTACGTGTTACATTTATAATACTCTTTGAAATCTTGTAGTCAAACCTTTATACTTATTTAAACCTATGAACTCACCAACTTTATGTTGACATTTTAAGCATGTATTTCTCAGGTGCTTAACCGTTATGAAGTATTTGAAGTGCATTGGAGTCATCATACATCAAGATCACTTTCATGGATTTTCCGCTTGCATTAAAACTATATTCCTCGTTGTACTAAGCTATGTTTGAATTTTCGATGCAAACTCATGTGACCAATGTTACAACTTATTTATTTTAATCAAATCAACAAGGTTATATTTTAAACGATTAATTCAGAGGTCGTTCTCTTATATTTTGTGTTATTGTATTATGAAGTAATGCCCCCAGTTACTTTTCCGCTGCGACATATTTTGGGGGTCTTACAGATTGGTATCTAGAGCCAAGGTTATAGAGAACTTGGTTGCATATTCACCTAGACTATAACCATTTCACAAACATTACATCACATAAAACTTCTTCATGTGCATACACACTACTTGCGTACACTACTTGCCTACATGACTTATATTTGTGCTTACCTTCCCTTGCGTATATTTTACACTTGTTTTATATAAACACTAGAACTTTTCTCAAGACATTGTGAATGACACGATGGTCTTTAAAACTTTTCCAAGACTTTACATAATACCGTTTACATAACATTGAAACTTGTCACAGTCCGTCGATCCCACTAGTTACCTCATCATTTAACTTTGAGTGAACACCCGCCTCATACTATTGAAACACCTATGCCATTTTGTGATCCATCGCCTAGAATCATGCCTGTTAATTGAAACACGACTTTAACCTGTCACCTCACAAGTTTCATCTTAGAAGCACGACTTTTAGAACTAGACTAATTTTATTTATTCTTTTTACTCCTCTGATTTGAAGAAAATGCCACCAAAGAGAAATAGTATGAGCACAACCGCTATTGAGCGACCGATATCCTAATGTGTATCTGATGCGTTGTTAGACTATGAGGTGAATCAGAACAGTGGAAACGGGAATTGAAATGGGAACGACAATGGGAATGGAATCATGATTCAGGAAGTGGAGATAGAAGGATGTTGCACACTGCTCGTGGGTGCACGTGTAAGGAGTTCTTGAATTGTCAACCACTTATTTTCAAGGGAACTGAAGGAGCTGTAGGATTGGCCCACTGTTTTAAAAAGATGGAATGTGTTCCATATCAGTTCTTGTGTTGTTGAATGTCAGGTGAAGTATGCCACTTGTACCTTGCTAGGTGGTGCACTAACATGGTGGAACTCCCATGTTACAAATCTCGGACATGATGCAGCCCATGGGATGCCATGGAAGAATTTGATGAAGATGATGACTAAAGCTTACTGTCCGAGGATTGAAATTATGAAGTTAGAGAATGAGTTGTGGAACTTGACGGTAAAAGGTACTGATGTTGTGAGCTATACGCAACATTTTTAAGAATTGGCTTTGTTGTGTTCAAGAATGGTTCTTGAAGAATCTGATAAAGTGGAGAGGTATGTTGGTGGTCTTCCCGATAGTATTCAAGGGAATGTGATGTCAGCTAGGCCAAAGATGCTCCAAGAAGAAATTAAGTTAGCAAACAATTTAATGGACCAGAAGGTTCGTGCCTATGCTGTTAGGCAAGCTGACAACAAAAGAAAAATGGATAACAACACAGGAGACAACCATGCTTAGCAACCGCCTTACAAGAGGTATAATGTAGCCAGGGCTTATACTGCGGGGCCTAGTGAAAAGAAGGAATATGTTGGAACTCTACCTCTGTGCAACAAGTGCTAGTTGCACCACCATGGGCCGTGCACTGTAAAATGCTCGAATTGCCAAAAGGTTGGACACATGGCCTGGGATTGTAGGAGTCCCACTGCTGTAGCTGATCAAAGAACCCTTACTTGCTTTGAATGTGGGAAACAAGGGCACTATCGTAGTAAATGCTCGAAGTTAAAGAATCGGAACCGTGTAAACCAAGTTGGAAGTGGTGAAGCACGTGGAAGGGTGTATGCTTTGGGAGGAGGAGAAGCCGACCAAGACCCTAACAACATTGCAGATGACACTGACGTTTAAAGAGAATTTTTCCTGTCTTGCCTAATGAAACCTAAGTCGAAACCTTCTTAGACCCTATTCTCTATAGAGATTTGGATGCTTTAAACTCTCTAACAATTTATATGTTATGATAATTCCTTCGATTATATCTTATTTTGCTATTTATTTATGCAAACTACTCATTAAAATTATCACCGTCTTATAAACATTTTCACAACCATTCTATAAACCATTTGCTACCATCTTATAAACTATTTTCTTATCATCATATAAACTATTTTACTATCATCTTATGAGCTATTTAGATATCGTCTTATAAATTATTTTACTATCATTTCACAAACTATTTTGTTGTCGTACTATAAGCTACATTGCATTCATCTTATGAATTATTTGCTTACATTATAAAATTATTTTGATACTACCTTAGACATAACACTTGTTTGACGAAGATAAGCATTGCATCGTTAGTCCTCAATTAGACATAGCCTGATCACCTATGTATAATTCAGGAAGGACCATGCCATGCTGAGAGTAGTCACCTTAAAACTTTTGTCTAAACTAATTTTCTATTTATATCCAAAAAGCAAAAAAAATTTGTGCGTGTTCATAAAACGTGTTTATCACGGGAAACTGAATTAGTAATTGTAGTAACTAAGTAGGCCTTTACACCACCTTACTATATAAAGTCGACATTATCTTATGCCAAATCCTAAGCCGAAAAGTCGAGACGCATCACTAGTCGCCCTAGGACAATCCGCCAACAAGTTTAGCCGCCATTAGGGAATTTACTAAATCACCCATTCAACGTCGATGTAATACCGTAAGACTTAGTAGTTATGACACCATCATAGGCATAGATTCTTTATCACCATGGAAGGGTAAATATCGTAACTGATGCTTTAAGCCGAAAGGAACGAAGAAAGCCACTAAGAGTCAAACTTTGGTCATGACAAAAATTTTGAATCCGCCGTCACAAATTTTGAACACTCAAGATGAAGCAATTAAGAAGGAGAATGTTGAGAACACAAATCTTCATGTTATAAAAAAGGAGTTGAAATCCGTCCCAGCGATACTCTCTGTATTAAGGAAACGAAGTTGGTTACCACGTTTTTGGAGGATTAAGATAAGTATTCCGCAACAAGTACCCACACCTCTTCGTCAACACCACCCAGAAGCGACTCAAACTGAATTTCGAGATGAAATTCTTTTAACACGGAGAGACTGTGACAATCCATATTTTCAGGTTATTTTACGTCAATAAACTCAAAACTATTTACTTTGAACCTTTATGTGTTTACTTTTATTTATAACCGTTAAGTTAAATCGCGTAAACTGAAAATCAACAATTAACGTAAACCGGCATTAAACAAATATAAGTTTACATCAAATATATGTTATATAATTATTACGAATATAATTTATAACTTTACATATTTTATTTTGCGAGTTATACGTAAAACGCTTACATTTTGCATTAGGAACCTTTATCCATGCATATAAACCATACCACCTTTCTATATTTAACTAAATACACACACTTATATATAATACCCAAAAATATAATCCTTCCCTCCCCTAAAATACATAAAAATCGTCCCCCTCCACTATCTATAACACCATATGAAAACAATTTCTTTCATCCTTAAGATTAACCAAGAAAACACAAGAACTAGTGTGTTATAGTAAAGTAGCCACCAACAATGTCTTCCCTTCTTTTCCTTCCCATTTTACACGCCAACATGCATGCTCCATCTTTAGTCATTTTATGTTGGTCTCCTATGTTTAAACACTATAAACACATTACCTAGTTTAGTTATTTAAGTGATGGTATTCTTCTCATTATTCACTTAGCAAAAAATACATATCACTTCTTTTTCTCTCTACTAGAACCGGCCCCAAGAATTGGGTATTTGATTTTTACTAGTATTTTTCAAGGAAGGTTTAAGAGTTTTAGTGATAATCAAACAAGTTTTGGGGTTTAATTTAGGTGTTAAGTTAGTCATTATTGCCAAATATCATCTCCAAGGTTTCATATTCTTTCTATACTTTTATTTTTTATATTTTTTGTTATAAACATCTTATATATAATGTTATATCACCAACTAGTTATGTTTTTAAATGATTTACAAAGAAAACAAGAACAAGCCTTATAATTATATACTTGCAAGAATATGTAAAATGAGTAATAAATATGTTCATACACTTTAGAAATAATTATTTTGACATCTCATAAGTTACTTGTTAAAATATTAGACTTGTTATTAAATTGATAGTTTATTAACTTAGTTAATTATATATTTAAATTCATGTCCTTATTATTTCAGTTAATATTGTTGAAGTGTTGGATGTGATTAGGATAGTTTGGATTTGTTGTTTGATATATTAGTGAATTGAGATAGGTTAGATTAGGCACGTGGTGAAGTTGTTGTGATTTTTGGATATATTCCGACCTAACGTAAAATCTGTCCCAAACAGTTCGTGTGTAAGGGGTGTGTTAAAAATGTTTTGACAAACTAAAACTCTAAAAATATGTTAGTACACTTAAATACAATTCTGTGGATGTAAAGAACATAAAAACCAAATTTAAAACGAAGAAGTTATGGCCATTTAAAGTTTGGCGAAATATATATATTTTTGACAGCTTTTGTAAAAACTATGAATATTCTGATCAGGTTTTAAATTGAGCTTTTGACTCCTTTCGGGTCCGAATCGGCTAAAGTGTATAAAAGAAAACTTACCCGAAATGATTTTTTCGCTAAAATAAGAGACTTTTCTTTTGTCATGAATGTTTATAACGAAAGAGTTACACTCCGTCAAAGTTGGACTATTTTTCAGAAAAGTTAATAAATTTCCTGCACACATTTTTGCTACATAATATGTAACACCCCCAAATTGGGTCGCAGCGGAATATGGGTCCGGGGCGTGTTACTTCATGAATCAACAACACAAGAGATATATAGAACGACCAAAAAGTCATTTGAAAATGATACATTGGATTTAACAAAGTCATTGTTACAAAAGCCCGTAGCTTAACTTGTTCACTTAATCAATTACAAAGATTTTCCGCCCATAACAGATAACAAAATGAAATGCGACAAAATCTTTAATGCAAGACATCCAAATCAAAACCACCAATGTATCCATCGCACCTTGTGCTTATTGATCCCCTGAAAAACATTGCTTTAAAACGTCAACAATATGTTGGTGAATTCATAGGTTTGATAAATCATATATTGTAGGACCACAAGAT
>BQNB010036506.1:2869-17857 GCA_026074375.1 Tanacetum coccineum | reverse complement strand
CTTCTAAGTTGCTGGAAAAACACCTACCCAAACCCTAGAATCAGACTTAGGGTTGGGGGCTTGATAAAAACGAAGTTATGAGGCTATATTTATAGGCAAAAATTAATTCATACATCCCGATGCCGTCGCACTGTTATTTTTTACCAACTTGGAACTTTTCTCGCTGCGATCGCGTGGGCTGTTGAATCGTTAGGATCCGAGTTCGTATGAGGGAGTTATGATTAAAACAATATCTGGTACTTCGCGCGCAAGTTGAGTGGTCATCTTTATCTTGTGACGCTAAATCTTCTAGGGTTTCTTTAGGTTGGCTACATCCTAACGCGTCGCCAAATCTCTAAGCCAGGACTCTAAAAATCCTGACGCCGTCGCTTAGTAATTGCGACGCCGTATCCAGGCTCTGTATGCACGATTTCTTCAAAGGGTTTGGTGTAGAGTCGTAGTCTTGTCCGTTTCTTCTCCAAATGAGCCCAAGTCACGTGTATTTCCTCCAAATGCCATACAAGTGCTAAAAACATGAAAACAAATGATTAAGCATATAATCTAGGCATATTTGCATGATTTAGAGGGTTAAATGACCCCGAAAAAGTGTATAAAATGACACCTCATCATGTCACGACTGAGCAATCGAGCAAATTAGTTACATGTTACCACATAAATTAAGTCAAGTGATTTGAGTGATTTCATCTTCCTATTTCGTGAGGTGTTTGGTTGTGTACTAGTAATTAACGAATAAATGCTTAAAGAAAAACCCTTTGGGATACATTTTCAAAAACTTCTAAAGACTACTTGAGAACAAGTAGAATTCAAGTGGGGGGATATCTGATGACCTCAAATAACGTCACTTTCATAGAATTATTTATCCTATGTTTCTTACCCATTTGATAAAATTATTGCATGAATTGATAATAGTTTATATTTGAGATTTGTAGTAATTATGAAGTACTTTATGAAGATTAGCTAAATGGCGCGTATTATGGAGCTAAAACAAAGAAATTTGAAGAAACTATTCTGACCGACTATACACCGTATCCATCAAGGAAGATACGGCGTATATGTGCCTTCACTTCACAAGAAACCGCGAAGACCTATACACCGTATCCAGGATCTACTATACGTCGTATCCAAGATATAGTAATTAAATATTCTGCAAGATATTGAACGTGGTCCCTACTCCAAGAAAACTCCCAATACACCGTATTGACCTCAACCAATACGGTGTATTAAAGAAATTCCAGACACTATAAATAGAAAACCTAAAAACGAGTTTTAGGTATGCTTGATCATATTTTCGATACCCTAACCACAAAAGTCGATTTTTAGAAGAGCAGAAGAGGTCAATCAAAGCTACTAATTCCATAGGAAACACCTTGTAATCCCCTATACTCTAATAATCGTTTGATTTTTGGTATCATTCGTTTAACTCGGTTAGTTTACCTTGGTTGATTGATTATTCTTGTATTAATTATAATGGTTAAGGGCTAATAACCTTGGGTATTAGCCATGATTATGAAGATTTAAATGTTTGGTTTGTTAATATCGACTGCTTAATTTATCGTTGATCATTTTTTATGTTTATCAATTTATACTTGTTTACGTGCTTTTGTATGCGACCTACTCATTCAACCGGATCTAGTAAGACGGACCAAGTTAAGCTAGATTAACCGGGATAGCTCTCCATATAGCGATTTATATATCTAGAATCATAGGATCACAAATAATGACCTATCTTTACCATTGGTTTATGTGAACAAGTTGGACTAGCAGGTGACCTGGGATCAACAAATAACGTACTGATTCCTTTGGTAAAGACTCGGTCAGTGGTCTACTAGAATATAAATTGTCGTTAAGCAGTAAGTGGGTAAAGTACCAATGGGTTAGGGTTTAATAAGATCACCATTATTAATCTCCTAAGATAGATTATAATCGACGAGTAGGATGCTTTAGGCGGATGCGTTTAATTGTGACAGAATTCTACGTGTCTAGGTTTTAAGAAGAAGTATCGCCTAAATCTTGGAATGATATGCCGCATCAAAATAAGCACTCATTGCACTAAATAAACAAACATGCGTTTTAATTGGATTAATCATGGTTAATACAGTTTTTGTTTTATTGGCTAGACCGCTCTTCTATCTTTTATTATTTGCTTGCATGTGTTATTGTGTTTTAAATTGATCAAAGTCACCACCAAACCTGTGTCTCTCAGACTAAAAACCCTCCTTTATCCGTTAGAACTAGGTTTAACATAGGTTTAACATAGATTAAAATTAACATAGTTTAATTTAACTTAATGTAGTTAATCAAAATATTGATAGATATATAAGATTAACGCTCTTGCTCTTACCAACGAAGCTACATCTGATCAGGTACACTTCTCGTTAGAGTGTTTTTTAGGTATAGTCGGTAAAATATAAATGTAAAACTTGATAACTAAAATAAATACCTACACTCAACAACACATCAGCATGCATATGTGATAGAGGTGTCTTTTTTACACTTTTTTCGGGTCGTTTAACCCCTAAATCGTCACTTTGCCCCTAAAGTGGTACTTATCGTTCTTTTCAGGTTTCAGCACCTTGGAACGCATTTAGAGAAATTACACCTGACTTGGGGCAACTTTAGAGAAGAAACAGACCAAGACTACGACCTACACCAAACATCTTCTCAAGAATTTCTACTCATAAGTTGGGAGTCGGGTAACAGATTAGACGTGTTGCCGTCAAACCATCTCAAGACTGCGTCACAGATCTCCAGACGTGTCAGATGTCCTGACCCACCATTATCTAGAATACTTATTCATGACGGCGTCCCGATTAAAATGCGAGCGTCATAATGATTTTCATATATATACAAATCCGTTTTTAGAGTTTTAAGTGTGTAACTTTAGAGTAAAAGAAAGGGGCGAACCCTAGTTCGTTTAGCAGCTGTTAAGGACGATTTTAGGGCCTCAAAAACCTATTGTACTTCCTCAATTCATGTTTTAATCAGTAAGGACTATCGTAATCATTCAATATGTCGTGTTGTGTGATTCTATTTGTTTTACTTTATCTTAAATGCTTGGCTAAACCTTTCTATTGTGTTTGTTTATGTTGTATGAAACTAGGATTGAAATTTAGTGATGTAGTTCTTTTCTGATGTTGAGGATACTTTTTCCTCTACACACTCTCCTGACTATATCCCGGCTTCACCGGACTATTTCCCAGCCTCACCGGGAAACACCTCTTCTAACTTTTTAGATGATTTAACTAAAGATCTTTTAGCCTCACTAGCCCTCTCACCTTTTTATGATGACCCATATATGAAGGTCGTGCAAGCATATGATGCTACTGATAATGAATTACCTATTCCACCACAAGCTCTTATTGCTCCACCGACTATTTTGCCTCCATCTCCAGTGTTATCACTATCACCAATGTTTGATTTCCCGACATTTCTTTCCTCCCGAGAAGATTTCACCACCTAAAGACGCTGAGACACCTGTTGAATCACCCATTCCAATATCTCCATCTTCATCAGTAGGATCAACATCACCAATTAGGTCAAACACATCACCACCCGACTATCCCTTTAATGAATCCTTAAATTTTATAGACTAGTTTCCCCGAAAACCAAATAAATTAGAGTGGAATCAGAGTAGCGCAGCAGAAGCATAGTGGGCCCATAACCCTCAGGTCCCAGGAATCAAAGGTCCTTAAAAACTTCTTCAAGACGATGGTCTTCCCAACTTCTTCTTGACTTCATTTTGATAATATCAAAACTTGACATAGTTATCAATCTCATTGGTTCTTTTATATTCAACTCTGAGTTAGAATACTCGCCTCATACTTTTGAAAACACGTACATCCACCGCATTCTCGGCTAATTGGAAAATGACAGCAAAAATACTCATCTTATAACATCTTGTTTTAAGACATCAACGCGATTGACGTCTCATTATTATCCTCATCATTCCTTATGATTCTAGAACAATACATGACATTGTTTTCATATCATATCCTGTGTCGATATTTAGGTAGGATGATTTATAATCATCTTATTCAAATGAATTAGGACGCTTCTTTATTTGAATAAGGAAATTATAAACCACCAAACCGTAAGTTTATAAATTCTCAGTTACAAGGATTGGGACGCCTCTGTTTGTAAGTGACAAATTATAAATGAGTGGGCTTAAATATATGGCATACGTATGAACAATATTCTTTCAAATCTGTGATCCGTTTGTACGAATAAATTCCATTTCTTCAGCATTATCATTGCCTCTAGATTTCTTCCAGATTATGAGATAGTCATTCATTATCTGTTGCAACTAACACTCTATCATTCAACTAAATCTCGGGACGAGATTTCTGTAAGTGTGGGAGGATGTAACAACCCGTATTTTTCATCAATGTAATATTCATCTATTAAATTAGATGCACTGTAATATCCATCTATTATATACCACCTTTTTACAGGAAATTTTTTGCTTTATCTCATTATGCAACGTAACTTGCATCTTTAAAGTAAACGAGCTCACGCAACCTCTACCAATGCCATCTATATCAATGTTCATATCATGTAAACATCCTAATATGTCAAGTCTATATCTTAATATCATTTTTACCAAGTACATTATCCATTTAACGTACCATTTACAACGTTACATCAAAACAAGCATTATACGTTAACGTTTATTCCAAAAACCCTAATTTCATGTCAAAGCAAATGTACAAGCCTTCAAGCATGTGTACAAGTGATCAATTCATAATATTTAAATCACATTTTCCCTCCTAAATCAAAGTACAACTCATTTGAGCTCAATGTACAAGCCAATAAAGCATAAATTCAAACTAGCTCATTTCCCTCCAAAATCTTAAGGATTTCGTACCACCTCTTTAGCACTAATTACAAGCACTCAATACACCATATTTAAACACTTTTCCCTCTCTAATCTCAGCTCCTACACTAACCCTAAAACCTAAACCCTAAACCCGAAAACCCTAGCAAACCCGTTACACCCTTAAACTAGTTCATAATTTTCAGAAATCTGATCCGTTGATAAAACATAGGATCTGGGAAAAATCAATAGGCTTTGGGTATTAAGTAAAAATACTAGGTTGTAGCCCTATGTCTTGTGATCATTTTTCCGGTTGACTCAACCCGATTCGATGTCGGATGAATTAGTTATACCCGAAATGGCAAAAGTACGCAGATTCTGCACACCTGTAGTAAATGGATGTTATCTCTAAATTTTTGTATAGTAACCCCTAAATATGTAAAACTAAAAGTTGTAGAGGACTCAAATATCTAACCATGCTCACTGGTGTAACATTTCTGATTTTCACGTATTGTACGACTCTTTAATGTCAACAATTTATTTTAGCCCGATACGCGTTTACTTTTAATTTTGACGTTTAAGCTAAATCGCGTAGACTAAAAAGAAATCGTTTTACGTGAATGGTCACCAAATAAATTAAGGTTTATGTCAGTTTATGTTCTAGTACATATATTAAGAGATAATTAACAAACTAGCTCAGTTTTTATTTATATTGGTCACTTAAATGGAGTTACGTTACGCAATAAAATATATCCGACTTCACTCACAAAAATACCCTAGACTTAAACCGGGTACATTTAAATATTAAAACATACGAATAAATCATTACTCTGTGTGTGACTAGACTTAAAAAACCACGATTTGGTCAATTAAAATCTCACCAAAATCGTCCTGTGTATTACTATGTACGACAAGTTTGTGAGAAATGTTTCCAAGGTACATATTCATCATAGTTCATTTATGAGAAGCAAATAAGTTCTCTACTTTGAAATTATAAGAGAGTATTTGCAAATTCCTTGTGTGTGGTATGTCCGTGACTTGGGTAAGAAGAAGTCACACAAGTTGCAGCTTTGCATATCTAGCTTCTATCCTATAAATAAAGCACACTAGTAACTCTTGATATAGTTCAAAAAAATTCTAAACACTGCTCAAGTGACAAACTTGACCCAATATCATCTCATTAATATTCGGATCAAGAACTAAAACTCAAACCCATTCGAGTTATATCACCATTTAAGCAATGTCAAGAAAGGTATAAGCTTTGAAGCTTAGTAGTAGTTACACGTTGGGTGGTAATACGGAGTCGACCAAACACATAAGACCTAATTTAAGTTCTAGCTCGAACTCACGTTGATTCTTGTTTAATTACATCATTATAAATACTATTGCTTGTAATCGAGTTAAAGAATCAATGTGTACATAAAACATGCAGGTTCACCCATGTATTGTTCAAGCATGCTTATAAGTTATTCACTGTGAATGTGTGTGGTGCTAAATAAATGAAAGTACGATTAAGAGAACAATAACGACTGTACAAATTACTAAATGAACCCATGAAAATAATATTTAGTCCATTTCTGCTGATATAGGTCATTTCTGCTTGATATAGTGTCATTTCTTGCTGATATAGTCATATCTGCTGATTATAGTCCATTCAGCTGATAAATAGTCATTTCTGCTTATATTTCAATTCTGCTGATAGTAATAATAAAAGCGCAGTTCAAACACGACATTTTTAAGATGCAAAAATAGACAAAGAACCACACTTAGAACTTTACCATGTAAATTAGATAGGCACGATTAAGGCACGGTGTAGTATCTAAATATGGTTTTGCAAGAAAAAGACGTAGCTTAATCGAGCTTAATTCGAGCCACAAAGCTTACTAGCTTAAAGAACCTTTTCTAATAAACCTTCAACAGTGCGGTGTAGCCCCCTGTTGGACCATTTCCATTTGTTGGAAAGCAAAAATTATAAGTTTTTCCTAGCCCATAAAGAAATAAATAAAGTTACAGTTTATTTAGTTAAGCTAGAATAATGTAAACTATTGTAATTAGAGGGACCTATGAAATAGTAACTTCGAAACTAAAAGATTAAAATTATTATTTTCGAATAAATAACTTGGGGGACCCATTTGAGTAAACTCTGAAACAGTAGGGATGTTGAGTAAATATCAAATGATAAATTACTTTTACAAACTAAAGGACTAGTTATGACATATTGAGAACTAGAAGGTTTTAGGAAATGTAAATACTTATAAGTTATAAAGCCGAAGGACTAAAAGTGATAAAATATGTATCTTATTTTTTCTCTACGAAACCTAGAGTATTAAGTGTAAAATAAAATACTTGAAAGTATTTTATGAACGAGAACGAACGAAATATAATTATTATATATACGTTCGGATATTAATCGGGTTTAATTAATAACGATTTTAATAAATAAAGTATATTTATTATAACGATTTCACGTTTTCGACATTCAACGAAATAATAAATACAATAATTCGAGGCACCCACCACACAAGTGATAACTTATATATAAACTTAAAAAATGAAATTTAGTTTATATATAGAAGTGCGTAGTTTAAACAAGTAAACTAAGACGAGACCGTATTTACCTTTAGTGTATTTGACGGTGTGGTTTCGAGATACTGTCTTGGATATTTTATATCAAACTGGGAAACTACCTGCTAAGGGTGAGTTTCAAGGCCCACCTTTTTACAATTATATAAATGATATATATCTTTGGGGTGATATCATTCAATGTGGTATTTTACACACCGGACTCAAGGGAAGCAATTAATAAAATGTTAAGTTTTAGCCTAAGATAATCGATACCCCACTGACCCATAATCAAGACCTGTCAATTGCATAGTCGTAATTGGGAATACATTATGCAGCGCTAAAGTTATAAATAGATCTAGATTGTGATTGACATCCCGTTCTGGGTGGTAGCCGCTCACTGTGCCGGAGTACATACAGCAAAACGTTCCCGATGGGTCGGGTAGGGAAGTTTCAGGTAGAACATCGTGAAGGGCAATAATTCCCTGGCAATTAATCTGCACACAGAATGACGAAGCTCGGAGACATGTAAGCCTGTAGCAAACAATAATTAGCTTTTTGATGATTTTGCAACGTTGCTTTAGTCATACACTTGGAAATCTTGCGACCAACTTTTGGTTGACATAAAACCATGAATTCTCCACTTATGTTGACGTTTATTAATCAGTTTTTCATGTCATAGGTCATGAGATGCCGTGATACATTGGAGGTCTTTTGGGATGTCAAAGCTAGAGATTCGAGTCAAAATATAGTTGTAATGTGACCAGATTACTAAATGTCGAAGTCTTAACTTTAATCGTAGAAAAAAACTATTAAAGCCGTTGTGCTTATGTAATAAAACGAATAAAACTGTTTATCCAATGTATCTTTAAACGTCACACTTATTAGGTTCGTTCCTAATCTTGTGCTATTGACCCATAATGTAACGCCCTCGGATATTCAATATTCTGCTGCATACTCAGATTTGAGGGTGTTACAACTGGTTTGAGCTTCATCGGAGTTACGGTTTATAAATGGCAACCAAATTACCAGGACTGATGTTGGCTGTCCAAAAACAGCCATGTATAAACTAAATAAACACCTCAAGCTCCTCCATGACTCACCACCACCTTCATCACCATGACCTCACAACCACATCACCATCACTCCAGCACCTTACAAGCACCTCCATCACCACCTTGTCACCCAACTTGGCCACCAAGTCTCCAAAACCCCTACTCATCACCCTAGCTCCCTCCATAGCCTCCACATTCAATCCTCTAATCCTAGCTTATAATGCTCGATCATCATAGCTGCCATGAATATGAGGGGGGGGGGGGGGGGGGGGGGGGGGGGAGTATATAGTCTAGGACACTAAGCAAAACCCCAAACGTAGGCACTAAGGCTTTTTGAGCCCTATATAAGCCGAATCCAAGCAACCCTTTCAATCACACCTCAAACTCAAACACACACACTCAAATGGAGTTCTAGCCATTCTCTAGCAGTAGTAGAAGATCAAGTGAAGTCCCTAAGCTCAGAATAGAAGCCAAGAATCAAGAGAAAGAAGCCATTGAAGTCGTTTCTAGGCGTACGAACCCAAAAACCCTCATTCGACCCATTTTAGTTCAATGTAAGCTCAAAAACATGTTTTAATACAGCTCAAAATCGGTTTTTTAAAATGTTCATAAGCAACTCCTAAAGCGATCATTATATAAACCTCTTGTTTGAAGCATGAAATCCTCAAACCCATATGTGGTTTATTGATTAAAACCCTAAAAACGATCCGTTTTGATTTTCTAGCTAATGAATCATTTTTCTAAACTTTTGTTACGTTAGAACATCTTATTTTTGCTTATTCTAATAAGCTATAACCTGCAAATATCATTTGGAACCTTTAAAAGTTTCTAAATAAGCTTGCATGGCTTTTTGGACTTGATTGTAAATGTTTTCATGCATAGGGGTATATATCGTAACTTTCTGAAATTTATAACTAGATGGGCTGAAAATGTCATTTTCTTAAAGTTATAACTATAAGACCTATTATGCCAAGTTCTAAAGTTAAAGTTTAAAGTTATATAATAACAATAATATATAAAATGACTAAACTAGTAAAAGTTTATAAATCAAGTAGGTAATATATTTGCCATTTTTGCAAACTTAAGTAAATTATAAGAATATAAAATATTTTATAAATAAATTATAAAAATATATATTAATATTATAAGACTCGATTTTATTAAAACCCGATACATTTATTGTTATTAATCATCGATCGACGCATTATAAAACAATTACGTTATATATTTAACGTAATTTATCATCGACTAACTTTTGAAGAAACTTAAAATCTTATCGTATCACGTTACTAGGGAATTTCATGTGAGGGGTTCCATTTGAGTATTTGTTTTGACGAGTTTGCTGGGTTTACGATTTAAAGTGCCCTGACTCCTCAAACGATACTACATGGCCTCTGGATTATGATAGCCCGAACAGTGATACAATATTTTCATAAGTTAATAAATCAAAGTGATACGTTAAACTTTATGAAGTTTTGAAACATAAACCATCACACTAAGACTTGACATATTACCCCAGGTTGCGTGACGAAGCCGTTACTTTCATTTCATATACTTTTGCCATCAATCAGATTTCCCCTGTTAAGGTGAGTTCGTAGCCTCGCTTTTAAATCTTTTGAATACTTTATAAACCCGCGAGGGGGATACATGCTTAAACCATGAATGCAAGTGTTTTTCCAACTGTATGCTATCCAGATATATTATTGCCTAAGTACCTTCAAGTGCCACTATTTCCATATCATGAATCAATTATTTACCTTGCATGCGAGTGAACACGAATATTAGGGATAGATCTATCGGGGTGTGATGACTCCCGTTGGCTGCCTATACTTTTGGTACCAATAGCACTATATTTGACTTAATAGGTAACCTTGCAAGTTTAACCTTCCATGGGGACATTGTTCCACACCAATGGCACTACGGAGATTATCATTAACGTATTGATTCATGAGCTTAGGGGCAATAACACTATTTTTTCATAATTAATTGTACTCATTTGCAATTATTACACTATGGGTGTATATACACCGTAACCCACATGTTTATAATGACTTGTATTCAAACAATTTCCATAATAATAGTACTCATCGCAATATTACACTTATGGGGTATAACAACGTAACCCACTTTTATGAACTTATGTATTCAAACAGGTATTCCATAATGATTGTACTCATTGTCATTATACCAACTATGGGTGTATAACAACGTAACCCACTATTGAAACTTGTACTCAAACTATTATAGCTGAAAAACCTATGAATCTCAACTCAACCTTTGTGTTGACCCTTTTAGCATGTTTATCTCAGGTAATTGAGCAACTTATGACATAGAGTGGCACAGACTTGAAGATGGCTAAACTTGTTATCATTCAAACTTTATGTTTCTAGATTTTAGGACCTCCTTTGTAAAACTCTGATATGATATTGAATGATAACTAAATTTTCTAAAACGTCTCTTTATGAGTCGTTTTCTATATTATGTCTGTTGACCATGAAGTAATAACACAAGAATAAGCTTTCGCTGCTATAATGGTCAAAAATGGGGGTGTTACAGATTTGTAATCAGAAGCCCATGGTATAAAGAACAAGGTAAAACCGTAAACTATAACTACATTGTTCCATCCATGGAAAGACCTTCCGTCCATTGGCAGTTTCCAGAATAGTATATGTAAGAAATTTTCATGGCAGATAATACACTACTATTATATTATACTAAATAAACTTATACTATTTTACTGGGTTGTTATACAGTCATGTCTTCCCCCACTCATCCTACCCCATCTGATGTTGATGAGGAATGCGCTTTTCCCTCTGTAAATATTCTTGACTATACGTCAACATTACCGAACTATTTCCCAGCAAGACCGGGAAACAACTCCTCTGACTTTTCGGAAAATTCTAAGAATGATGAAATCCCACCTATATTCTCACCTTTCTACAATAATCCATATCTGAAAGACATGCAAGCATTTAATGCTAAGGAATCACCTATTCCACCACCAGATCATATTACTCCACCAGCTATTTTGACTCCATCTCCGGTATTACCACCATCACTACTGTTTGATCCCTGATATTTCTTTGTTCCTGAAGAATTATTACCACCTAAGAAGCAAATCCATCCCCCATCTTCTTCCTCAACTACGTTATCTAATTCATCTCGGAAGCAAACCTGTATCCTAGTACCGCCATCTTTCTCAACTTATACTCCTACCCCACCTCAGATATATGAATTAGGGAAAAGTTCTATCAAGATGCGTGTAAAACACCATGAGAAACAGATTGAAAGTATTTTGAACTACTTAGAAGAACTCTCTTTTCACTATATTGAGAAAATAGAAGAAAGACTTGTTAATGGTTGGATAATCATACCAAGGGATTTTGATGAAGTAAAAACCAAACTTAAGGAAGCCCGTACACAGATAGTTGAACTACAGAAGAAGCATATGGGACAGAGAGACAAGATTGCTTTTATTCACTTTAGGATTTCTGATTTAGAAATGACCCTTGAGGATATCCAAGATCGCCATCAATTATATATGAAGAATCTTATGGGACACACTTCGTGAACTCCAAGACTACTAGATCGAAACCTTATCCTTACCGCTTTCGTTTAAGACACGTAGCATAAGTATCAACACCTGTCAGATTTTAGGATATGTAAGATATGTAAGATAAGTTATCCATAAATAAAGTTGTAATTCCATTATACCTTACCATTTCAACATTATATATGTCATTTCTCGTTATCTCCGTCTTCATCATTAAGAAAAACATCACTAATTAGGTCAAACACGTCACCACCCGACTATTCCTTTAATGAATCATTAAATTTTATAGACTAGTTTCCCTGAAAACCAAATAAATTAAAGTAATTAAGAGTAATGTCAGACTTATAACAAAATAGGCCCATAACCCTCAGGTCCCAGGAATCAAAGGTCCTTAAAAACTTCTTCAAGACGATGGTCTTCCTAACTTCTTCTTGACTTCATTTTGATAATATCGAAACTTGACATAGTTATCAATCTCATTGGTTCTTTTATATTCAACTCTGAGTTGGAATACTCGCCTCATACTTTTGAAAACACGTACATCCACGTGTAACTCACCGCATTCTCGGCTAATTGGAAAATGACAGCAAAAATACTCATCTTATAACATCTTGTTTTAAGACATCAACGCGATTGACGTCTCATTATTATCCTCATTATTCCTTATGATTCTAGAATGATACATGACATTGTTTTAATATCATATCATGTGTCAATATTAAGGTAGGATGATTTATAATCATCTTATTAAAATGAATTAGGACGCTTCATCATTTGAATAAGGAAATTATAAACCACCGAACCGTAAGTTTATAAATTCTCAGTTACAAGGATTGGGACACCTCTGTTTATAAGTGACAAATTATAAATGAGTGGGCTTAAATGTATGACATACATACGAACAATAATCTTTCAAATATGTGATACGTTTGTACGAATAAATTCCATTTCTTCAGCATTATCATTGCCTCTAGATTTCTTCCAGATTATGATATAGTCATTCATTATCTATTGCAACTAACACTCTATGATTCAACTAAATCTCGGGACGAGATTTCTGTAAGGGTGGGAGGATGTAACAACCCCAAATTTTTACCAATGGAATATAACAACCAGTAATTTTCATCAATGTAATATCCATCTATTAAATTAGATGTACTATAATATCCATCTATTAAATTAGATGCACTATAATATCTATCTATTATATACCACCTTTTTACAGGGAAATTTTTGCTTTATCTCATTATGCTACGTAACTTGCATCTTTAAAGTAAACGAGCTCACGCAACCTCTACCAATGCCATCTATATCAATGTTCATATCATGTAAACATCCTAATATGTCAATTCTATATATTAATATCATTTTTACCAAGTACATTATCCATTTAACGTACCATTTACAACGTTACATCAAAACAAGCATTATAAGTTCATGTTTATTCCAAAAACCCTAATTTCATGTCAAAGCAAATGTACAAGCCTTCAAGCATGTGTACAAGTGATCAATTCATAATATTTAAATCACATTTTCCCTCCTAAATCAAAGTACAACTCATTTGAGCTCAATGTACAAGCCAATAAAGCATAAATTCAAACTAGCTTATTTCCCTCCAAAATCTTAAGGATTTCGTACCACCTCTTTAGCACTAATTACAAGCACTCAATACACCATATTTAAACATTTTCCCCTCTCTAATCTCAGCTCCTACACTAACCCTAAAACCTAAACCCTAAACCCAAAAACCCTAGCAAACCCATTACACCCTTAAACTAGTTCATAATTTTCAGAAATTTGATCCATTGATAAAACATAGGATCTAGGAAAAATCAATTGGCTTTGGGTATTAAGTAAAAATACTAGGTTGTATCCATATGTCTTGTGATCATTTTCCCGGTTGACTCAACCCGATTCAATGTCAGATGAATTAGTTATAGCCGAAATGGCAAAAGTACGCAGATTATGCACACTTGTAGTAAATGGTTGTTATCTCTAAATTTTTGTATAGTAACCCCTAAATATGTAAAACAAAAAGTTGTAGAGGACTCAAATATATAACCATGCTTACTGGTTTGAGCTTCATCGAAGTTACGGTTTGTAAATGGTAACTAAATTACCGGGACTGATGTTGGCCGTCCAAAAACAGCCATGTATAAACTAAATAAACACCTCAAGCTCCTCCATGACTCACCACCACCTTCATCACCATGACCTCACCACCACATCACCATCACTCAAGCACCGTACAAGCACCTCCATCACCACCTTGTCACCCAACTTGGCCACCAAGTCTCCAAAACCCCTAGTCATCACCATAACTTCTCCATCTCCTTCCACCTTGCTAAGCTACACTCCTAGCTCTTCATACTGATCATATAGCTTTCATTAGTCATCTCCTTACAACCCTTGGTCCTTAATCTAAGCCCTAACCTTGGCCACCAAGTTTTTGAACACTATAAATAGCCAAGACCCCCATTTCTTTCAAACACACCTCAAAAACTCATCACCACTCAAATGGAGTTCTAAATCAGACCAAGGAGGATCAAGAGAAGTCCTTAAGATCAGAATTGAAGCCAATAATCAAGAGAAATAAGCCATTGAAGTCGTTTCTAGGCGTACGAACCCAAAAACCCTCATTCGACCCATTTTTGCTCAAGTAAGCTTATAATCTTGTTCAATAAGCTCATAATCTTGTTCAATAAGCTCATAATCTGTATTAGAACTATTATAAGGTCTAATAGATCCTATATGAACTCTTGTTAAATCCTTGAATCCTCAAACCCATGCGTTTTTTATTAAAACCCTAAAAATGACCCCGTTTTGATTTTCTAGAAAACGAATCCTTTTTCTAAACTTTTGTTACATTAGAATATCTTATTTTAGTTTATTCTAATAAACTATAACCTGCAAAACTCTTTCGGATTTCAAAAATATCATTATTATGGTTTTTGGACTTGTTTTGCAAATTAATCCCATGCTAGGGGTATATATCGTAACTTTCT
>BQNB010036505.1:2947-50070 GCA_026074375.1 Tanacetum coccineum | reverse complement strand
TTCGGTACCGTTTCGGTACGGAACCGGTACGGTTCCGGTTCGGTACCGGGATTCGGGTCTATATGCTCATCCCTACTTATAAGGTTGATAAATAAATAAAGTTTTGATCTTTATAGTTTTTATGAAAGTAATTAGTAGATAAAGTTGACACCTTTATTCGCTAATTAGTGAAGTAGAAGCTTTAAAGTGATAAACTTATTTGTTTATTAAGTTTGTAAGATCGGGTGGTTTTATATCATTGCGGTTCTTCATTCGGTTACCCTTTTTCCCTTTTTAATACTAGTAGTTTAGAATTATTAGCTTAAAATGTTTATGTTTGATCTTATGATTGTTGCTAGTTTATTTGTTATGATTAGTGAGTAGTTCATTAGTGCTTGCTAAGTGATTAGTGATTTGGAATTTAAGTGCGGTTTTAAAAAGGTTTAAAAAATTAATAGTCATTAGAATTTTCCAATTTACATACCGTCATTTACTTTTAATGCAATTTAAATACTTGTCATTTATTTTAAAAAAGCACTTTACTTTACTTGTCAATTATTTTGAAAAAAAACATTTTACTTTACTTGTCATTTAATTTCTTGAAATTTGTTTTCGAAGGATTTTAATTCGTTAAACCTAAACCCGCACTTAATGAACATTTCACGTCACTTAGCAAGCATTTTCGTCATTTATATCTTTTAGATCAATTTTAGTATAATCTTGTAGTTTTTAATCTTAAAATTAATATTAGTTTAAAAATAGTTTAAATCCAAAAGTTTAGTTTCTCTTTTATATGCTTTCCCTTTTAGTAGATTTAGAAAACCAAACCCAAAAACTTAAATGATAATCAAGCTCGATTTACAACTTGAACGTAGATTTCCATTCACTTCTCGCCGAGGAAACGACCCGGGAGGTTTTTGATAATTGCTTTGGTTAAAAGCGATTTTCTAGAACCCGACGGAAAATACTTACTATACTATTATTGATTATATCCTATTATACTATATATTATATATACGTATTTGGGTGAATCAATTTTTGGCGCCGCTGCCGGGGAGAGGTGTAGCGATTTTTACGGGATTGTTCGTGTTCGAGCCTTGAAGATCCTTTCTTCGGGAAGTTTATTTTCGTTCTTATAAAAATATAAAAATCCAAAAATATTTTTATTTCCATTTTATTTTCTTTTATATAAAAATTTAAAAAAAAATAATACCAAAAATACCAAAAATATTTTTCTTTCTTATTTTTATTTCTTTTCTTATGTATTATTTCAAAATCTAAAAATATTCTCCTTTACCTTCTTATCCATTTAATTCTTTTCTTAACCCTCTATATTGTTTAAATTCTTATGGCGTCACTCGATCATCGTTTGAATCCCCTCTTCTCGATTAAAGAATGCTCGTCTTGTGTAGCTTTGTACACTGCAGACTTTTGTTGTTCAAAATGAGGACTTGAAGACAAGATTCTTGTTCCTAAACCCCCTCAGAATTGTGCAACTTGTGGAGATCCGGTTGATGGTCTAAATTGTCGACCTTGTGATTTTGTGCGAAAGTGTTTGAATGAAGGTTGGTATACAATTCATGATAAAAACGAAATTCTAAACACTTTCGAGTCATCCAATCACAACACTAGCGTTGTTAGTGCACCTTAAGAGCCATTCGTCTTCAATCAAGACCCCGGTAAAAATTCTTCGCAAAGTCCTCCACAAATTAACCACAATTGTTGTTACAAGTGTGGTGATTCGTTAGATGAAAATTTTTGTCAACAATGTACTTGCAAGTCTTGTGGGAACGGTGCTCATATTGGTTATAATTGTCCAACGAAAGCTCCGATTATCTCTAATCCGGAACCATGCAATCAAACCATTGATGAGCTCCCACAAACTTTGCCATGTTTTGATCCGACGTGCTATTCCGAAAAAGAAAATTCATTACCTTACGCTTCAAAACCCAACTTTGTTGATAATTCTCCTAACATTTTCGACCCACCTCCATAACCTTCTATGTATTCTTGTGAATTTCGCGGAAACGATGCTCGTTATGGTCACTATTGTACACCTCAAGTCCCGTTTGTTAGATATTAGAAAAAGACTCGGTCACCCCGTGTATTTTACTGTTTATTATAGCTCGTAGTTTAATAGTTAATAGTACGTTTTTTGGTATTAAGTCGGGTACTAATACCCGGTATATTGTAAGTACTATATAAGCCTCTTCCAACTTTGGAAGAGGTAAGCTAGTCATTTATTTTCTTTTCATATAGAAACACATTTTCTCTCTCTAGAAAACTCTCTCATGTGTTTCTCTCTCTAGAAACTAGCCAAATCCAAGAATCGACCCCGTGTTATGATATATGATATACCACAATTGGTATCAGAGCTTATGGGATGATTAGATCGTGTGTATGTGCGATTTCTTGCTTGTTTTAGATCGAAAAGTGTACCATTGAAGGCTCCTAGCTCGTTTTTGAAGTTCTCCGAATTTTTGATGTTTGTATTGATAAAGTTTGGGTGTTTCTAGTTGCTATTGCCTTATGGTACTGTGTTGTGCAAAAGAAATCAAGCAAAATCGTTCAAAAGGGTGATTTATAAGTGATTTTGTGTGATAAAAGTCGTTGTTCTTCGTGGAGGGTTGCCAGAATTTCTTCACGGCGGTTTGCTTAAATATAATATTTTATTAAGTAGGTTACCAACTCTCTGACAAACGACGGGTTGCTTAGGTGGCGAGTTGCTCAAGAGGCGAGTTGCTACTAGAAGCGAGATGTTGCTTACCAGCTAGTTTTGCTTACCGCGGTTTGACAGGTGGTGAGTTGCTCAAAAAGCGAGTTGCTTTATACTAAGCAGCGAGTTGACTTACCAGCGGTTGCTTACATGTGGTGTAGGAGGTGGTATTGAAACAGGTTATCAGCGGTTTGAATATTTTAATAGCAAATATCTAAAGGAAACTCTGGCGGTTTGAAAACTCAACGGCGGTTTGATTAAAATATAGACGGGATGTTTGTATTCTTTCTTCGCGGCGGGGTTGCTGGCAGCGAGTTGTGTTCGGCGAGTTGCCTTAAATTCCACCAGCGAGTTGCCTTAATTCTTTGCAGCGGTTTGATAGCCTCTGGCGGCGAGTTGAGCTACTGTCTTAGAAATTTGAAATATTTCAAACTTGGGACTTAATATCATCTAAAAACAAGAAAACGAATACGTTAACCTCCCACTTTTATCGTACCCTCACTAGTCCATGGATCGATCAAAAATATCATATCATAATAATACAGATGTCTAGTATTGCAAGAAGGACATCCAGTGTGCCGGTTCTGATACACGCCTCCCACCAATGGCATCGCACCCTGATAGAACAGACTTTGAATCTTGGCAACATTTATTACGTCTGTACGGTCTAGGGAAAGGATAGATGGAGAGAATATTATGAAGTCCATTATATGAAAGGACCCATTTCATGTGGGGGAACTGGTCTCAGATGTTATTTGCTAGAGACTGAGGGTTGCAGTTCAACAAGGTCCGTAGTGCTAGAGTCCTTAACGGACTTTTCAGCTGAAGAAAAGGAAATGTATAAAGCTGACATGCGTGCCACAATATCCTACTTCAGATTATACACAAGTACATCTACTCACTCTCAATCACTTAGTGACGCCCAAAAGACATTTGGGAAAACATAAGATGATTCTGGAAGTTCAGAGTTACAATGGATGACAGGGAATCTCAAGTTATATCGATGAATTTTGATCACTTCCGTCTCAATCAAAGGAGGAACCATTCAAGGATACTACGTTAGGTTTACGAAGCTCATTAATGACTTGAGAAACATTCAAGATGACCATGCCGAGGATTAGGAGGCAGGTTAACTCAAAAGTTTGTGAACAAATGTTCCCTGAGTGGAGTAGATTCATAACTGAGGTCAAAACTTAACAGAGGTTTGAAAGATGTTCAAACTCTGATCGTGGTATGGCGTACTTGAAGCAACTTGAGGTGCATGCTTATGAGATAATAATTATGATGGAAGAGGTTCATTCAACCAAATATGATTCTTGGCCACTAGTGTCGGACTGCCTCAGTTCAGCAGTATCAAACACTATCATTCCAAGTCTCCTCAATCTCAAAAGAAACCATATCCTGCTGACAACTTTCAACTGGGACTTAGGATGTCTTCAACAGAAACGTGATTGAAAGTTTATCAAACTCAACTTGCACTCTCACTCAAATCGTACTACAAATCACATCCTTCCTAAACAAACAATCAACTTGAAGTCGTCTAATGCAAGGAACAAGATATGGTTCAAGACGGGGAAAGTTATGGTTCAAAGATGTCCGTTGGAAGATCCACTGCGAATAATCAATGAAGGACCATTTCAGAGAGAAAAATGCAAGAGGGAAATGGTGTAGGCTGGGAATGTAGGAGGTCAGAACAGAGATGGCATTATTAATCCCTGGTCAAGCTAAACCCATCAAAGTGCTCAATATAACGGACTAGGGACTTAGCACGAGAAATGTCCAAGGCCCAAAGCGACTTCAAGATTCAGACTACTTCAAGGGACAAGATGCTATTTTTTTTTCAATGCAAGCCCAGGTGAATGGTGTAGTACTGGATGAAGAAAGTCGTTGTTTCTTGAAGTAGAACATGTTACCAACTTTGATGATGATGTGGATGATTCACCCGAGAATGATTTGGCACTCAATGTAGACCATGTCTTTGAAGCTGATGAATGTGATGCATTCGACTCTGATGTTGATGAGGGTCCCACTACACAGACCATGTTCATGGCAAATCTCACATCAGAAGATCCAATCTACGATGAAGCCGGGCCATCATATGACTCGAATACTCCGTTTGAGGTACAAGGTCATGATACCTTTGAAGATCACATGGATGAGTATCATGAAGTACACGAGATGCAAAGCGATGTACAACACAACTACGTTGTTGACTCTGTTGCTGACTATACGAGTGATAGTAATATTATTCCGTATGATCAGTATGTGGAAGACAACGAAGAATATGTTGTACAAAGTAATGTATCTTCTGTACGAAATGATGCATTGATCTCAATTCTCGATGAAATGCATGAACAGGGTGTACAAAGTAGATTAGCAAATAAGCCAGACATGGTAGTTAATGACTCAGTGACCTCTGAACTTGCGAGATATAAGGAACTGGTCGGGGAGTATGAAAAACGGGCAAAATTTGAATTAACTGATAGAGAACGAAAAATTGATGAACAAATGAGAATAATTATCTCAGACCGAAATAGAAAGAATCTTCTTTAAAATTGACCTTCATTCAGCACCAATACGCCTAGTTCTACCGTTTGACATTATAAGTCAAAGACAGAAGAAGTAACACTTTTTGAAAAAGGATTTTCAAACAAACAGGAGAAATTCCTTGAAGAGTTTTTGGACATAAAAATGCTTAAAATTAAGATTGAAGATTAGATTACAAACAGATCAGTCTGTTCAAACAGTTCACATGTTGTGTAAACCAAAATCATTTTATGATGAAAAGCACAAGGTAGCTATAGGCTACAAAAATCCCTTATGTCTCACTCGTGCAAAGCAAACTCAGTCTGCTCTGTATAATGGTCATGTACTTGTCACTACCAATCATACACCCACTGTTTTTACTGAACTCAGAGGATACGCGTGAGATAGTGAGATAACTAGAAAGAATGCTGTTTGAAAATGCATGGCCCTCTAATGTGTAGAAATAACGATAGGATTCCCCCCCCCTCCCCGCCGATTACTCAAAACGGAACCTTCTTGACCTTTGCTCCCAAGAAATCTGACCTTAGAACAGTTATTTTGGTTCCATAGATGACAATTAACAGAAAAAGGCGACTCCTGTCAGCTTGTCCAGAAGAATTCTTCCAACTAAAAGTCAAGTGAAGATTAATCTTTATGTACTCACACAACTTTTTACGGAATTTGACAAAACTTGCAAAACTAGAATCACCCCAACAGGTGTTACAGAGGGGGAAAGAGGTTTTGAGCAAACAAAAAGATGTTACCTCACTGAAGTTATTCCATTTTTCAAAACTCTTAAAGAACACTTTGTTGGAGTTCAAGGAAGTTAAAGTAAATGGAAGAAATTTTTGATCAAATGAATAACGAGTGGACAAGGAATATTGTAGGACCAAATACGGGCAAATGTTGCTGAAAATTGTAAAGTAAAAACTTCTCATTGAAAATATGAGCATCTGATTGCTAATTTTCTGTCGACTCAACTGTTTTTGCTGCCATGATGTGCAAAAATCACGTTGTCTAGATCTTGAAGCTGACATGTCTAAAGTTCATAATGAGTCAAAACATATTTCAAAATTTTGAAAGGGATACCTAAAATTTGTAATTAAGTATCAACTCTTCAAGAAATGTTTTGATAATAAAAATTCACAAAAACACCACAGGGATAGCACCTGATTTTAAGCATTCTTTAAGATCAAGAATCTTGAACATCAGATTCATGAAAAGCAACGTGATTTAGCGACTGAATGTTTCTAGTCGCTAATGTGAATGACAGAAGTTGTGAGCCTTATAATGCTAAGATGTCACTGTGCTCTTATGTAACAAAATGAGGCGTTAGAATAGAACTAGTAAAAGGTCAAAACAACCATTACAAGGGAATTGTATGACTCAATTAAAGATTATGCGTATCAACACGAGTGAAAAGACATCTCCTTGTTAAATGAAATGAGAGTTAAGGCTCAATTGAGAAAGCAAACTGTCTTGTTTCATAGTGACTCTGGAAACAAAAGTCCCTTTGCCGCCGGGCCATGTTATGCCAATTGACGTTAAACCCATCCTTCATCCCCTCTTAGACATAGGAGATGTCTCATTTTTAAACTATATTAGACATCTTAAGGAGCGTGTAGAAACAGTTAGGGAGAATTGCTAGTGGAAGCTAGAGTCGTTTAAACCACTGGATATATGCACTTAACTAGTGCTTGCCTAATACACCTAAGCTATCTCAGGAAATTGTTAGAATATGTGATTGCACTTGCTCCAAAAGGTTTCAATGGAAGAGATACAAGGCTCCCCTCTACCCCTGTATACTCCGGAAAAAGCAAGTTACTTTTAGTGATAAACCGGAACTTCATTCTAGCAACATACTGAAACACGAAGTGCACAAGAAAGTTCACAGGACTAGTCCCTGTGATTCCTTCTACAAGGAGTAAATGATTCATGAGCAAGCGGATCAAAAAGCTAGAAGTACCAAAGAAAAATAGGATCATGCCTGCTAAGAAGGAGAATAAGAAGAAAGTAGAAGTACACCTTAGGACAAATAAGTCAGTATGGACAAAAGTGAATCGGATTGATTCTAGCATTAGCTCTAAGCGTGTTGTAATTAATTCGAATTCTGAATCTGTGTGCAAAATGTGTGACAAATGCTTAAACTCTGGAAATCATGAAATGTGTGTTGTTAATATTTTGAGTTCAGTAAATGCGACCCCAACTGTTAAACGTGTCTTGATTAAAGGGAAGCATGTTTGGAAACCAAAAGGCAAGCTGACTGATAACAGGTTGAACAAGACCAAGTGGGTTTGGAAAGCAACGGGAAAACTATTTGCAGATATTGGTTATCAATGGAGACCCACAGGAAAGAAATACTCCGTAGGGAAACTTGATTGTGGTTATCAATGGAGACCCACAGGAAAGAAATTTGCCTTAGGAGAAATGTGCCCTTTAACTAAGCTTTCTGTGAAATGTTCTACTATATCTGCTTAACCAAAGGTCAACAAAATAAATCAATCAAACAACACATAGACATATTGAATGATTAATGATAAATAACCTTACTCGATTAAAACATGGATTCAAGATAGTATAATAGGGTTTTGAGGCCCTAAAAATGACCTATAAAGTTGCTAGAATGACTAGGGGGGTTAGTCTCCCTAGGTTTATACATAGTTACACACATAAAACCCTAAAAACGGTTTTATATTTATAGAGATATCGATGCGATGACGTCGCTTAGAAATCCTGAAGCCACCGCCACGTAGATGATTCTAGATCCTCTTTAAGTTGGCCACGTCCTGACGCCGTGGTGAAATTCCTGACGTCGTCACTATATAGATCACGACGGCGTCGCTTTATGCTTGCGATGGCGTCTCTAGCCAATGTATGCATGGTATTTGCTAAAATATACATCTTTTGTACCCCGTAAAACACTATAAAAAGAACTAAAAATGCTAAAATATGCTTTATTATATTGCAAATATGTTTGTTGGTATTTTTATGTCTTGCAGGTAAAAGGATTGAAAACGGAGCAAAAACAGGATTTATCGAGCTTAATTTGGTCAAAGTTTAATTATTACTCAAAGCCAAGATGAAGTCGTGAAAATTTCCCGAGCATATCAGTAGAAAGAGCACGGAAAAACAAGTCCAATAGTGCCTCCGAATTTTATTGGGCCAGCTCGTAACCCACTTAATGGGCTGGGCCAGCCCATGTTTTGTATAAGCTCAAGTCAGCCATCAACAAAAGCCCAAATGAATTATAAATATGATTTGAGATGAGAAAGTGGTCACGTGCCACATAAATTAAATCATATTCATGTCACATGAGGAAGCACACAAAAAGAAATGGACAAGTAGAAAGAGGACATGTGGCGAGGCAAATTGCATCTCAAATTCATTTTACTATAAACTAATCCTACGTTGGAGAATTTATGGCATACGAGGTACGCAGTTGTATAGACCATGTGTTACAATCCCACCGGTGGATCAAGCCTGCGCCAACTCATGATCCGAGGGACTCTCAATCTTAGGCATTCATTGGCTCATCAAGAATATAATCATGGGGGCTAATTTACAAAATCACCCCTTGGTCCCTCTTTATATTGATTCGCTCCCCTCACATTTCACCAGTTTTTTTTAGTTTTTAGGAGTAGTTTTAGTATAGCTTAAAATTTTAGCTTATTTTCTTTTTCATGTTTTTTTAGCTTATAGATTTGTAAATGCCTATTTAGTGAGATTGTTGGAATATTGTACAAGCTTATTGATGTTTAAATAAAGTTGTGGTGTTGTTTAGTTTGCTTATTTGGAGCTTATATCGATCTCATAGTTAGCTTATTTCTTAATTGCTTATTCAGATAGCATTATTTAGCTATTTGATCCAAGCTTATATTGTTAGATAAGATCATTCTAGTTTATTTCGAATTGGTTGCTTAATAATCTCGAGTGCTTAGTGTTAATTGGTTTTATTTTTCTCAGTTTGTGAGTTTAAAAATCTTTTTGAAAGTTAGTTAGTGATATTGATTCAGATCTTGTTTGAATGTTATTTTTCTCGTTCCATCTTATTCCTAGTTAGCTTATTCTTATAAATCCATGCTTATCAAGTGTTAAGTATGCTTATTATGTTACAAAAGTCATACCTAAATGTTCAACTTATGCTAGATTTCATTTGGAAGAGATTCAGCAGTGGTTTGCTTATTTGATTTGCGTATCTCCTAGTTGCTTATTAGTTCGAAGCTATGTTTGTTTAGTTAAGTGCTTAAACGAATTTAGCATATTTACTTTTCGTTAGGATTTGTTATCTAAATTGTTTCTCGTTTCTTTTTAGGAATTAGTTGTTTCGTGGCTTATTCTGAATTTGAGCTTATTTCGAAGGTGCTTATTGGTTCTGGCTTATTTTGCTTATCCTAGTTTGAATCTACTTGTTTTGCTTATTCTGAAAAGTTAACTAGCTTATGGATTAATTAGTTTAATGTTTGGTTTGCGATTTTATTTGTGAAAGCTCATGCGTTGATTTGTAGAATTCTAGTATTGGGCCACTGTTAGTTTTTGAACTAAATTAGAATGTTAATTGGGATTGGATTGGGCCAGTTCTAGTATTCTTTTTAGGATGCATTTTGTTTGCTTTGCTTCAATAATGAACTAGCATGTTATATACTTTTGGACTTGCAAATTGTTTGTTTATTAGGGCCTTAAACAGATCTAGTGAATTGCAAATGTGTAATTGTGGTAATTGTTTATTTAGTTAACAATTTGAATTTTGTTTGTGTTGCTTTTGGTACCGGTCATCTCATGAGGCGCGAAGCTTACGGGTTTATTTAGCTAGATAGAATTTAATTATTTTCTTTAGCTAAATAAATCGGGTGGTATTCATTTATTTGCGGCTCTTCAATTCGGTCTCATTTTCTAATCCTTTTTCAATATTTAGAGTAGATTAATTTTATCGTTTTATAATATGTTTGCCTATTTTGCCATGCTTAGTGTAGATTTCTTTTACAACTTGAACGTAGATTTCCATTCACCTTTCACTGAGGAAAACGATACCCATGTTGATTACTTATTATTCTTTCCTAAGAATAGTTTGTATGATACTTTGCTTAAGTATAAGTATATGTATTTATTTTCTGTAAATATGTATAATATATCTGAGGGTTTATTTGATACGTTGTGAAACGACTATATCAAAATGGCGCCGTTGCCGGGGATAGGTGTAGCGATTTTTACGGGATTGTTTGTGTTCGAGCCTTGAAGATCATTTATTCGGAAAGTTTATTTTCGTTCTTATAAAATATATAAAAATCAAAAAATATTTTTTCTTCTTATTTTTATTTTTCCTTTTCTTTTAAAATAAATATATATATATATATATAAATTAAAATAAATAAATAAATAAATAAATCCAAATTTTTTTTTATTTCCATTTTATTTTCATTTATATAAAAAAAATTTATAAATACCAAGCAAATATTTTTCTTTCTTATTTTTATCTTTTCTTATGTATTATTTTCGAAATCTAAAAATATTCCCCTTTACCTTCTTATCCATTTAATTCTTTTTTTAACCCTCTATATTGTTTAATTCTTATGGCGTCACTCGATCATCGTTTGAACCCCCTCTTCTCGATTAAAGAATGCTCGTCTTGTGGAGCTTTGTACACTTCAGACTATTGTTGTTCTAAAGGGGGTCTTGAAGACAAGATTCTTGTTCCTAAACCCCCTCAGAATTGTGCAACTTGTGGAGACCCGGTTGATGGTCTATATTGTCGACCTTGTGCTTTTGTGCGAAAGTGTTTGAATGAAGGTTGGTATACAATTCATGATAAAAACGAAATTCTAAATACTCCCGAGTCATCCAATCACAACACTAACGTTGTTAGTGCACCTCAAGAGCCATTCGTCTTCAATCAAGACCCCGATAAAAAATCCTCGCAAAGTCCTCCACAAATTAACCACAATTGTTGTTACGAGTGTGGTGATTTGTTAGATGGAATTTTTTGTCAATGATGTACTTGCAAGTCTTGTGGGAACGGTGCTCATATTGGTTATAATTGTCCACCGAAAGCTCCAATTATCTCTAATCCAGAACTATGCAATCAAACCATTAATGAGTTCCCACAAACTTTGCCAAGTTTTGATTCGACGTGCTATTTCAAAAAAGAAAATTCATTACCTTACGCTTCAAAACCCAACTTTGTTGATAGTTCTCCTAACGTTTTCGACCCACCTCCATAACCTTCTATGTATTCTTGTGAATTTTGCGGGAACGATGCTCGTTATGGTCATTATTGTACACCTCAAATCTCGTTTATCTATCCAAAACCGTGTTACAATCAAGACTTTAAATTCCCGCAAGATTTTCATGAATTTCAACAATAATATCTTTGTTGTGAAAATTGCGAGGGTCCGCACGAGACTTTTCAATGTCAACCGATGAATGAAGACTATTATCATGAGCAAAATTCTTGCTATGATTCTAATTCTTTTCAAGTTTGAACAATTTTAACCCCCGCAATATACCTCCAATCATCCAATCTTTCAAGTGCTTCAAAATGAGCTTCTAAATTCTCAAAATAAGAGCATGGAGCAAATGACTTCCATATGTGATATGGAGGTTAATATATGCAAAAGAAGGAAGAAGATAGGCGAATTGCGGAAGATCAAGCGGCTAAAGATCGATATTGGAAGATTCCCATTTGATATGATGATGACGAGGACTATACCATTGTAATCATACCCGTTTTATCAACCAATGAGCCTGTTGACTCTCTCATAATGGAGGATGAACATCTTAGCACTATTCCAGAAACGGAATCGGACGAAGTAATAAAGTCTAGTGTTGAGAACCTTGTCCCGATCCCAAGTGCGTCCGAGGGTATTCCCGCATGTGTGTTATGTACCTCTTTGTAACAAACCCACACCCCTTGAAGCTTTCAAAGAACACTATGAAATGAGAATAGTCTGTCGATTTCAACGATGATTCTACTTCAAGTGATGACGATTCTCCCTACGGTGAGGATATCGATTATGTCGATGCATCACCTCCCGATTCTGAGCTCGTCAGCTTAGAGGTGGTGGAGTATGTTACCCCGGAAAATGGAGAGATTGAGGACGATATTCTTCGTGAAAAATTATCGAAAATCAATCTTCTCATTGCTAAGATCGAAGCATTAAAAGATAATCCCACTCCATCTTCCAATTTTGTAACCAAGTCTTCCTCCACATCTCTTAACCTTTTCTTGGAGGAGACTAACACCTTTGATAATTCTTTAACCGAATCTGAAACTTTCTGCTTTGATTTGGAAGAGAATAGTAGTGGCAGTACCACTACTCTTTCTGATTATTCTCTTTCGGATTATGAAACTTTCTATTTTGATGACGATCATATTGAAGAGAAATAGTGGCATAATTATTCCTGACTACTCATCCTGATATTTCTCTTTATGAAATATGATTCGTGTTATTCTTGATCTTTCGATCGATTCATTTCTCCGCAATATAGGAATGGTATTTTAGTCTATGAGGAGTTCGCCGATGGACTTGCTCACTACAAATCTCCACCGGAAGTATTATTGTTCTACTTTAAAGAGTGAGCCGATCCGGGTGATTGACCAGTATTATTGTACTCCAATGATCATCGAAACCTCCGGGATTCGTGAGAACATTCTTTCTGCGACAAATGTGAATTTACCATTCGAGGATGACCAATCTCCTCTCTTGGCATATGTTGTATAGATCTTTCTTTCTTTTCTCATGTATCCCGTTACTCCCACCATAATCTTTTCTCTCTTCTTATATTGCGAGAATTAAGATGACCATTTATGACGACCCGACATCTCCGTTATATCATTCCTTTTATGCGGGTAAATTATCTCATCGGAGTTGAACATTTCATGAAATTCAAAATGTTTATATCCAAACCACTTGAATGAAGTTCATATGGATAAATTTATAATTCCACTATGTTCCGCCCAGACCAATGAAATTCGGGGTCGAGTCAGGCTCAAGACTCGGTTAACAAAAATAAGCGCTTTGTGGGTGGCAGCCCATGCTTATCATATATAATTAGTAGTAGTATTAATGAATAAGTGTTTTTGTTGTGTGAGGAGGCTCGCCTCTTTTCTTTCCTGTGTTTTGTGATATTTGTCCAGGATTGCCCGGATTTTTGAAGCCTCTCGTGCTCGCGGTTTTGTCCTTCGATCACAAGTGCTTCAAATCCTCAGCTTCATTTGGGAAATCCAATATCTTAATCTTATCGACAAACGTTTATCTTTAGCAATTACTTACGAACGGCTGATTTTTAGGATTTTACGTAGAGACCCTTCTAAAAAGCTTGAGGACAATGTTTAATCTAGTATCTGTTGGGGGGGGGATCTATCGATTGATTGTGGCTAGCACTGCATAACCCTTTTTCGGCGTAATCCTGTTTGTAATCCAGTTTTTTACCGACCAAAATAACCAAAAAAATGAACAAAATTTTTAAAAATAAAATAAGTGTTTTGTCACAAATGATCACCAATTTTGACTTCCTAATTCCTTCCTTTCCTGCTGGTATAGAATAAGAATCAAATTTGACTTCTATCGAAGCGTGTTAAGCTCTACACTTGTTCTTAACTTTAGGCTAACGTTCGCAAAAATTCACGAAGAACGAAAAATGATAGATGTTAAGTATTGTTGGATGCTAAACAAGGATTATTTGGAAATCTTAAGAGCTCATGTGTGTAATTTGTGGCTTTTTCTCCCATAAGCTTCTAACCGGATTAATATACGTGCTATTTTGGAGATTAAACTTAAATCAACAATTTTTATGTAGTTAATAGCAAAATTTTAGTCTATAGTTTCAATCTTATACTTAAAATTTTTCAAAAAGAAGTCTCTCTATATTTTAAAAAAAACTTATATATTAAAATAATATAATATATAGATATATATATAATATATGAAAAAATGAAAAAAAAATAATAATAAAATAATAAATAAATATAACTGTGGTCTGAAAAAAGTTTGCAGTAAGCATGCCGGGCTCAACAACCGATGTTACAAGATTACACCTTCTAAAGAAAGCCATAGTAAGAAAAAATCCGGACGAATAAAAGTTTGCTGGCATCTTGCCGGCCTCACAACCGATGTTGGCAGCCTCTAAAAGGTGATGGTTACAATTGTCATCAATGTTTAATATTAAAGTGTGAAATTAATAAATAGATCTCTTTTTGTTAAATTTAAATATGCTTTGAACTCTAACTGATTTTATTTATATAAGTTTTTAATAAGCTATTCTATACGAGAAACTAAGAGTTTTTGAAACCCAAGGTCTGTGAGTCCCGATACTAGTAGTCCTGTGGGGTGTCCAAAAGACCTGGTCACTTAGCCGCAAGGTATGGGAATGTGCCGAGACGAAAGTCTCTACAATCGGATGCACCTCAAAATGCCTTAAAACTCATATTCTCGGGTGGAACGTGAAACATAGAATTTTGCAAAACGTTGATTCATGGTTGAAATTCAAAATGGCACATTCACCTAATATATAATAATTGTCGGAAGTGAAAAGTTCACAAATTACAAATATGAGTAGTGTTAGCATCTTAACTTATATTTAATGGTGATTTCGTTTTAAGCTTGGTTTGGAATAAGTGAAAAGCCGGGAACGATGAATTTATCTATTTTGGGGCATTTTAGGATTGAAATATTTCTTGTTCTATGACCCCTAAAGTTATAAAAATAATGAAAGTCAAATATGTTAGTTAGTTGCTAAGAATTAGAAAAAGGAAAAATACAAAAATATGTGTGGTAATATTTAATAATGGTCAAAATGGGGCTTTTCAAAGCTATTGATTCTTTAATTTCCCTTGACGAACACTTAGCTACTTTTCGAGGTTATTAGTCGAGGAGGATTGAGAGTCTTGATTTTCTTAAGTGTTTACTTCATAACATTGCGTGAGGACACGACAATACCTTAGTAAGGGGGATTTTGGTATGTGCTTAAATACACATACCTTTTACCTAATAAATTGACCCTAAACGACCAAAAACGCACATAAAATGCCATATATATGCTTGTTTTTGTGTTTGTACTGTGCAGGTACCGGATATTCACTAAAGGACAAAAACGAAGCCAAATCGACAAAACCGAGCACGAGAACGCAAAGAGCGTGAAGCAAAAGCCAAAAGTCAAAGTCATCCAAAAAGTCAACCAAGTCAAAGTCAAAGTCAAACCAGAGAAGTCAACGGTCAAAGCCAAAGCTGTAACCGAAGAAATGTTAAATGGGTCAACCCGTACCCATCTAATGGGCCGGGTCAACCCATTTATACATTATGAAGACTAAATGGGCCCAAAATCTATTTTATTCATAACCGGCCCAATGACTATATAAAAAGCCCAAAATCAAAACCTATTTGACACTTAACTGTGTTAGCCTTATAACCCCTTCAACTTAACTGTCGTTAGTCCCTTTAGGGACTAACCTTGCAAACACTCTTATAACATTGAGGGACCAAACTTGGAAAACCCCCAAATTTATTATCCCACATGGACTTCTATTTGCAAAACCATTATACAAGTTCAAGGGCCAGAATTGCCAAAAACTCAAACTTACACTCAGTTAAACAAAACTAAATTACTGTTGAACATCTCTTCTATTTTTCACTCGCCAAAACCTGTAAAAAACACACCAGGGTAACTAAACCTCATCCCACCATTAACACCCGGGTAAAACCCACTCACCCAAGCTTGTAGAAAACCCTATGACAGCCTGACAAGGGAATTATAGCGTGGCAATCCGAGACCTAATCAATTAAGGATGTGACGTGGCTATAGATGGAGGGCTCAAATGGTTTGCTTGGAGAGAAAGCAGAAATAGACGGCTTGGATTAAAGATTTGAAGCCCTTACACAACAAACACAACTAGCGCAAGACCTCAAGGCCCTTAGCCTATAAATAGGAGTGGATTGTTGTCCATTTCTCCTGTTAGATTTTAGGGTTTAAATTTCTGTATTTACTTTTATGTCACTTTTGTTTTCTGTCATTTTAACATTTCAAAGCATTGTAACCTTTTTATGTTTAATGAAAATTTCAGTTTTAAGTTTATGCAAATCTGTCCTTTTTTATTTTTGTCATTAAGCTATCTTTGTTCAAAAAGTCATTTCTATAAGCCTTTTAAGCTGATATAATTTTTTTACTCATTTAAAGTTTTTGCAAAAGTTTTTGAATGTTATTGTTTCATGGAATCAAGAAGTTTGATGATAAGCTTTTGGAAGATAAGCTAACAAAGGATGAGCTTATGGGTATTTAGAATTGCTTATTTATAAGCAAGGGTAGGATTTAGAGCTTATTAGGGTAATTTGTGTCCTTGTTTAAGCAAAGGATAAAGGTACACATACTTTTTCATTTTTAGCTTATTTGTCCTTTTAGCTTATCAGTTGCTTAATAGTGCTTATTTGATGCTTATTCTGTCTTAATGTGTCTTATTAAATGAATTTTATGCTTAAGTTTTAGCTTATATGTCCTTTAGTATAGATTTGCTTTAAAACTGCTTAATATTGCTTCAAACTGCTTAATTGGTTCCAGCTTATTTCATTGCTTAAAATCTGTTGCATTTAGCTTTTTTATGCTTATTTTGTTTGGTTGTTATCTAGTTATCATAAGTCCTTGCTTAAATCAGTTGTTATGAGTTTAAAAATGACAAAGTGCTACTTAAAGGGGTGTTTGGGTCAAGGACTGAAAATGGGTCAAAATGGTTGTTAAACCATTATGGGTCTTTAAATCAGCTTTGCCTAGTTCAGTTGTTTAGATTTAATCAGTTTGTTCTAAGTTTCTTAAGTTAAAAAGTTGTTTTAAGTCATTTTCTATAAGTGTTATAAACCTGTGGATTTGAATTCCTTTTAAATGTTTTGTATTTTATTTTTGGTTAAACGTCTTTTCAAAGTTATTTTTTACTTCAATTTAGAGTATAATGCAGTAGGGAAAGTAGAGTTTTAGTTCCCTTTTGTATTCTGCATTTGGTTTACTTCTGTCTTTCTTTGTTCAAGCCTTTTTAGAGTAAAATTCAGCAGCTAATTAAATAAGCTCTCTATAGTTTTAAGATCTGAATTTTTTAATATAAGCTCATTAGTTGTTAGTATTTATCTCTTTGAGCTTGTTTTATACTTTGGACTTATTTTTCTAGCTTAAAACTTGTCTGTAAAATGCCTTTGTCTTTTAAGAAAACCAAAGAAACTCAGTAGGAGCTAAGTGTAAAAGCTTTTTTTCTTTTGCCTTTTTCATAGCGTAGCTTATTTTCAAACTCCTTTTTCTTTTCAGATTCTTGTAGCTTATAAGCCAAGCTTTAAGGGCATATAAACCCTTAAGCCATAAGGATCATTCTAGGGGCTTAAAAATAAGCCCAAAGGTGCCTTGTGGGGCTGTTTGGCCTGCAGTGTTTATCTATTTGCTTATTTGCCTTTTTAGTACTTATATGTCTATCTTATTTGCTTATTTCCCTTTAAAATATGCTTATTAGTTCTATAATTGCTTTAGCAGTCTTAAAATTTTCAAAGGCAGTACTAACTATTAAGTTAGTACTGTTGAATTCATAAGCTCTTTTCCTGCTTTTTTAGCTAGATTTCTTTGCTAATTTTTGCTCATAAATGCTTATTAGTTATTGCTCATCATCTGTTTTTGCTTATTTGTCTTTCCATTTTGCTAATTAGTCATTAAAAAGCCAAAAATTTAGTTTTATTATCCTTAATTTTTATTTAGCATTCTGTCTGTTTTTTTACTGCTTATTCTGGCTTATTTATAAGTTTTCAGTAAAAGTCATAGTTAGTAAAAATGCTTATTTTCATGTCCTCTTTAAATTTTTGCAAAAAGTTAAAAAAAATGTTTTATAAAAAGGGTGAGGCATGGGGGTCGAACCCATGACCTCCCCCTTTACACCCACTCGTCCCAAGCAAACACACACAAACCATTGGCACTAGTAGGGCCATCTAGTTATGTGCTTCCTTATTTATTCTTTATAGTATTTTAGACCCAATAAGCTTATAAGCTGTTTTTGCTTTTTAATAGCTTATTGCGATAAGCTGTTTTACCCAGCTTAATTTTCTTAGGTTAAGCATTGTTCAAGCTACTTTCAGTTTTTTTAGATTTTTTATAAAATAGTTTAGTATTTTTAATATTTAATTTAGATTAAAATCGTTTTTAAATCATAATAAATAAAATAAAAGTCAAAAAAATATAATTCTTTTTTTCAAAATTTTCTTTAATCATTTAGGACGTAGGAAAAATAAATTTGCATCCGTAGGGTTAATATTTTAGAATTTCGTTTTTTAAAGAACGAGTTTCGATCTCGTTCTCGTTTTCTTCGCGTTTTTAGCTTTAAATACCTTTGTTTTTGGTCTAGTTTTCTTTATTCTAGCTTTTTAGTCAATTAAGACTTATAAAAACCAAAAAGATCATTTTAGGACTTAATTTTGATAATTTAAGGTTTTTAGGTCATGGTTTGCGTTTTAGCCCGTATCTTTAATTGCCTTTCTTGTCTGCTTTCTTTTAGTTATTTTTTGCACTTTATTAGTAGAAATAGATTCCAAATCAAACTTTTGATTATTCAAGCATAAGTTCTAAACCGATTCTTGATTTTCAAATTCACGCCTCGTCGAGAAGAACGACCCGGGTCCGGTTTCGAACTTTGTGGGTAACGAAGCGAGAGACCGATACTTCCGGTAATACTATACTACTATTATTGATATTATCCTATTTCTTATATATTTATATATATTTATTATATATTTATATGTATTAAAAGGAGCCTGTCAAGAAGTCTCATTCCCATCATTAAGGTGAGATGGAACTCTAAACGAGGTCCTGAGTTTACCTGGGAACGAGAGGATCAATTCATGCAGAAATACCCACATCTCTTCACCAAGACCGCACCGTCGTCAAGTGCCGCGTCTTAAGCCTTCAGGACAATGCTCATTTAACGGGGAGAGACTATAACACCCCGTATTTTCAGGTCATATTACGATTTCAATAATTCTATTTTTCTCTCTATTTATAACACTTTTACTGCTTACTCTTATTGTAAATCGACTAGCTAAACCCTAATAAGTAAGATTTAACCTAGGGCTTCTTAATAACAGGAATAAGGCTTCGTTTAAACTAAATATTTTAGTATTCATTCCTTTACGACTTAGCTATCCATAAGCGATTATGTGCTATTCATTCACCATAAATGAGTATGTATTCTAATAAGTAAACAAAAACCAAATATTTTTGTTATTTCCTTGTCTTCAAATAATACACAAGAAAATTTCCTAAACCATGAAGCCTAATTAAAGAAACAAAATTTTGCTCTCCTATAAAAGATAGAAAAGAATTCATGTATTACCTCTACCCCAAATTTCATCAAATCGGTAAAGATTAAAACAAGATAAGATCCTACACAAATCCATCTCTAATATAACTCTTTTATCCAACAAATAAATTTACGACTTATCTATTCCATAAGCGACATATGTCTATTTTAGCATTCACATAAATGGCTATGTATTGACTAACTAATTGATAACAAACAAATATTTCTTATTATTTCTATTTGTCTCACAATAATACACAACGAAATTTTCTCTAACCAATGGGAAGCCATAACTTAAACCCGTAAACAAAATTTTGCCTCTCCTATAAAAGATAGAATAAATGAATTCGTGTTGTCCAACCTAGATCGAGACCTTCGCTTAGACATTGACTCTAAGGTTCAAAAAACCTACAGACCCTAGGATCAAAATCACAATAACCATCATGTTGATATAAGCTTCATGTATGGTAAATACACTTAAACGTGTCATGCGGAATCTACACCTTAAAACTTCTATGTTGAGAATCGTTTAAGCCCATCTAGGATCGTTTTACAGATAATATTGAACACTACGCAAGCGGATAATAACACAATCAATCAATTATTCCAACACACCAAAGTGTTCTTCATATCAAACGATCTCCTTCCGTTTACACACGAACCAACCATATAACACTATCCACGGTGGCTACACCACTAAATAAGGTGTACTACGAAACTACCTAACTAACAAACGCTAACACACCATCAAAAAACACTTTGTAATCAGACTCTCAATTGGAGAAGATCTGTGTTTTCTATGGATGGATGATTAATTCTTGACCTAGGTTCTCTTTATATACGTAAGGTCCTTAATCCTAGGTTTTACCAGAATCCTAATTAACATAGAAGACTATTCTTTTGCACATTTATCCCTTTCAAATAATTTGAAAGACTTCCTTTAATTTAGCGACTGTGGAACCTTCTTGTTTGATTCTTGTTTGAATCTTGTTTCATTCTTGTATTTACTTTGTCTCATCAAATCAATTATACTGGAATGTATAATTCCCAACAATCTTCCCCTATTTGATGAAGACAAAACAAACAAAGTCAGTACTAACTTCCCCTTAAATAGAAGAAGCATTGAGATGTATCATCTACCACCAGAATTATAACAAAAGCTATCCCTTTGTAGGCAGCTTCCCTTACTTATGATCATGCCACCACACATAATAAGATGCAAATCAATAAACTTGTAATCTTCATTCCCCTTTTTTGTAATCATTAATAGTGGTCTTCTTGTGATATGCAAACTTGATCATAAACAAGCTACAAATCATCTACCGACAACTACTAATCCACAAGCCTTCCAATACTCAAAATACCCTCCATGAAGCATAATACGAAAAATGACTTTGAGCAGTAGAAATATAAACTAGCAGTAGTAATAAAGATCAGCAGTAGTAATGAAACACTTCCCCTTAAGTGGTGCATGTTGATGGTTAAACATTTAAACAATAAGCTTCCCCTGAAACCAATATGTTTACCATTTCTTGAATCTTCAAATTCTGTAGGCTCTTTGTAGTAATCACTGATGAAGAAAATAGAGTATAACGAATTTGATGAAGAAGTAGAATCTCCCAAACTTGTGCCTTATATCTTGTACTATCCACGACGTTGAGCTCATAACTCCTAATGGTATAACAGAACCGCGATCTCTTGACAAAATCCTCATTCTCTATAATGAGACACTGAGCACAATAAACGGTACACGGTCCTTCAAGTGATAGCGAATGTGGAGCATCCTGAAGCACCTTAAGAAAAAATCACATCATTCCAACGATTTTTGGCAGAGCTCTACGTCACCCAACATAAATAAAGCAAGTTTACCTCCTGCTAAAAGGATATGATAAGAACACGCATCTGTGAAACTCAACTACAACATCAAATGAGTGATAATCAACTGTCTTCGTAATCACATCTTCAAATAAATCTCCAAAAAAACGAGCCATTTAAAATGTTTAAAACCATATAAAAATCAATCCGTTAACTTCCCCTTAAATCGATGTATTCGGACCAAATCCATCCAAAAATCAAAATTCATGTATTACTCGATATCTGATAAAGCAAGCAGTACGTTCTAATAATCGGATAACACTTAAGGTACTTTTTCCCAAACAAGCAGCGTACTTTGATCTTTCCAGCGGTACTTGATCTTTTCACAGCGGTACTTTGATCATTTCATCAGCGTGTACTTTGATCTTTTCCAGCTGGTACTCTTGATCTTTTCAAGCGGTACTTTTTGATCACAACAGCAGTACTTTGATATTAGCGAGCAGTACTTTGAATATTGAAATGAGCATACTTTGATATAGGAGCAGTACCCATTTGAGAATAATGAATGAGAAGTACTTTCAATATACCTCATCAGTACTTAATTTGCTCCATCAGTACTTCATATCTTGGATGCATACCATTTCAAAACTTCATCAGATAACCTTCATGAACTTTAGCAGTACCTTTGCAATATGAATTCACAAGCTAGGCATGTACAAACTTGAAACCCATGAAACATTGATGAACGAACACCATGCTTCTCCCTGGACATCCAAAGTTAACTCGACATCATGACTATACATTCTGTTTGCACCATGCACTCTTCATTGTTTACCTTTACATAAGCGACATCCAAAACCCTTCTCTTTCGCTTCTGCAACCAATTCTCCATATCATAACTTTTTTAATCAAAATCTTTATCATAGACGATCGCATGACATACCATCAGATTGTAGATATATATGTGTAGAACCTCCGTTCAAAATTTCGTGACGATCCAACGGTTAACGAATGAGTTATGACCGTTTTACCATGGCTGCCCAGAAAGTGACGAACATAAAAACCATATACGAATTTACGGTTTCTTCTTCATTCTTCGACCATAAAACCTTGAATCCTAGATATCAAGAGCCACCTGCTCTGATACCACATGTTGAAAATCGTTTAGCCCATCTAGGATCGTTTTACAGATAATATTGAACACGCAGCGGAATAATAAGAATGCAATATTATCAAACAAGGTTTTTCATTCAAACGATTCTTATTTACCCCAACCTATAACATGGGGTTACACCAACTACTATGGTGTACTAACTAAACTTAACTAAAGTAAACAAAGCACACACAACTTTGTAATCAGGACTCTCATTGGAGAAGTCACTGGTTGTTTTCTATGGATGGATTGAATTAATTCTATGACCTAGGATCTCTTTATATACTAGAGATTCCTAGGTTTACAAGAATCCTAATTAACATAGAAGTCCTATCTTTTGCACTTTAGTCCCTCCATACTTTGAAGACTTCTTTAATTGCGACTTGATCCTTCTTGTTTGATTCTTGTTTGAATCTTGTTTCATTCTTGTATTTACTTTGTCTCATCAATCATTAAATCTAGAATGTAGTAATTCCCAACACTTCTAGAAGTGGGGGGGGGGGGGGGGGGGGGGGGGGGGGGGGAGAGGGGGGGGGGGGGGGGGGGGGGGGGGGGGAAAATCAATTAGAAACCATTAATCTTTGAACAAACAAAGATATAACCAAACGCTCCAATATTATTAGATCAATAATACGAGTACTCTTAACTTAGTACTGGGGTTTACAACCTTGAAGCCTTTCTTAATCGACTTTGACAAATATGAAAACTGATAATGATGTGATTGTGTGTTTTGTTGATTTGTGATATCTCAACTAATGCCCTAGAGCCTCCTTTTATAGACTAAGGAGTCCTAGTCGGCTTACAATACATTCCTAAGATATCTCAATCTTTTCTAAATATAAACGTAATCTTCTAAATAAATACATTATGTATATCTTGTACATAAATATCTCAATACTTATCTTCACACGCATTCTTGTTCTCCAAACAATCTTTATCTCTTTAATTCGTCTTTAGCCTCTTGACAGTAGGAAATCTTCACACAGTTGTAATCCTTCCACCAGCAGCACTAATAAACATAAGCAGTAGTAACATTAGTACTAGCAGTACTAATATATACTAACAGTAGTAACTTGTACTAGCAGTCTTAACTTTTACTACTTGCAGCACTAACTACTTAGCTTATATTTTAGTCTTCAACACTGGACAGTCTTAACTTCAACTAACAGCAGTAACTTTGTGCTATCAATACTAAATTATACTAACAGTAGTAACTAGCAGTGGTAATATTATACTACCAGTACTAACTACTTAGCATAATTTCCATTATGTACCTGAGCAGCAGTAACTTCTAAGAATCCATGAAGTCTTTTAATTCCCAACAATCCTCCCCTAAACTTGATGTTCATCTTCTGAATCTTCAAGTTTCTTCTTTAAAAGTCTTCATCATACTCAGGAAGATGCATTCAAATCTTTCATTTACCTTTTTGTTGCTTTACGATAAGCTTTAACAGTTGATAACACATCTCATTTTAATGATCAGTTTGAAGTTTCTTGTTGAGCATATTGGTGATGGTAATTGGTGTGAGGGGATATCTCCTTTCAACCAACATAAAAATTTGAAGATTATCAAACCTTACAAAGTGAACTCCAGATGAATCAATCAACTTCCAAACAGTTACCCTGTATCCTTGCAACATTCTCCATACATCACTTCTTATGTCAGGTTCAAACATAACTTTTAAATCTCCCCACAACACTATTTCAATATCATTTTCAGGCCTTATATCACCATACTTTGCCTTCACTATCCTCCAAAGAGTTCCAAGTATTCTCTGTCTATTCCTTGTAGCATCCTTATCATTGAAGAGTATCTCTTGGAACTTCCATCTGCTTTTATCAACTGATAATGTACCATCATACCCTCTTTATGAAGCTTGTAATCAATAATCACTGGTAATTTGGTAGCAAGTAGTATAGCATCAATTGCTATATCTTCATCCTTTTTAATCACCAAAAGCTTCTTTAGCTCAGTTTCATCAACTTTATCTGACTCTTTTTCTTTCTCCACTTTCTGTTTCTTTGAGGATTCCTGTTGTTTCTTCTCTACCTTCTTTCCCTGCTCTTTTCCTTCCAAATCTTCTTTATGCTGCTTTTAGCTGTTTTCTCTCTACCTTCTACCTTCATTTTTTTGCTTTCCTGAACCTCAGAACCTATAGCCACAAAGGTATTTACTCTCTTCATTTCTTTATCAAACAACTTTTGAATTTCATCAAAACTCTTTCCCTTTAGCTGTTTGTATGTATATCCACCCATGTGCTTAAGATAAGTAGACATTTGAGTTCTCTTTTGTGCCTTGGTAGGAGGTCTGTTTCTCTTTTTTTATGCTCTGAGTGCAGCAAAATGCTTTCTTCTTTTCTCCATTAGTTCCATAAATAGTTTTCCTTTCTCCTCATCTGTCAACTCCTCTCTTTCTTTTGATTGGAGTCTCTCAGCCAGCAATCTATTAGCCTCCATCATAGCTTGTGTATTTTCCTATGACTCAATCAATGCTATGTTGGCTTCTTCTTCTTGTTTCCTTGCTAGCTTTTGCTCTTTTTAATAATTCAGCATCCAACTTAGCGTGAATATCTCTTGCAATTTTTTCATCAAGAGCAATTTGATCTTTCCTCTTTAAAGGAACTTCAGGCTCAATCATAATACCTTTTCCTTTATCTTTAGAACTTGAAGGCTGTGTCTCTTGTGGAACTCTGAACTCACTTGGTTCCTGTACTACTACCCCTCTAGCCTTGGGTCCTGTAGTTGTTGTTGTTGTAGCAGCAATAGTAACAACTTTAGGCTTAGCTGCTTTAATCTGTATACGTGTCTGAGCCAAAGTGATTTCCTTAATAGTTGTAGGAACAACACTACCTTCAACACTAGCAGTAGTAACTGCTTCACCAGCAGTACTATCATCAGGCTTAGTACCCTGTTCACCTTTCCCATCAACTTTAGCTTCCACAGGCATCTCATCATCCTCCAAAACTCCAGTATCAAACATTAAGTCATCATCCTGTCTCTCTTGAGTTTCATCAACTAAAGTAACATCAACATCAGCATCAATATCTTCAATACTCCTCCCCTGTTTGGATGCATCTTCAGGAGCACCCAAACTCTCCTGATCTTCAGAGGATTCAACTTTCCTAGACATACCAACTTTCCTGAGTCTCTTCAAACCTGTAGGTCTTGACATTTTCCTCCTTTCTAACCTCTGGATCCTCTTCTTCAAAGTAGCAATCTCCTTTTCTTGAGCATCCTTTGCTTTTTATAAATCAAGAACCTGTGTTTGCAATTTGGTACATAAAACCATCAAATCAGTTAGTTGCATGCTATCCTTACCACTAGGTTGTAGATCATTAGAAGGTGTTGGTACACTTTCCTCATGCTCTGCCTCATCTTGAGGAACCTCTGCCTCCTGTCTCTAAGCCTCTTTAGATGGTTGTTTCTTCTTGGGTTGGGAAGATGAAGATGGTTGATCAATAATAGGTATTTAAGTGGAATCATTTGGATGATCTGAATCCTCACCCACTTCTTCAATAACTTGAACCATCATAGTATCAAATAAGAGTGTTATTCACCTAGAGAAATCCTTTCCAGCTCTCTTTATATTGGCAAAAACTTTCTTTGTGTGAAAGGGATTAACAAAAATCTTCTTGTGAGTTGACATATTACCCAGTTGTTGATTAATGAAAACTTGGAGAAAACGTGGATACATCAAGAATTTGACTCCTCCATCTAAGTGTTTCACCATTGCATCAAAGATGTACTTAGACAGATTAAACTTCTGATTAGTTGCCAAACATATGATCAAAGAAGCCATAGAACTACTAAACTCATTCCATGCAGTGGATTTAGCACTTAAGCATTGAGTAATAGTATGAATGAAATACTTCCACTGTGGAGAGAAAAAGGCTTTATAAAAAGTAAGCTTTTGAGAAGGCTTTTCATACCCCATACGTGCCAATTCTTCAAAGATAGTAGCAGTTGGAAGACAATCAGTACCTTCTGCATCATCCAAGTGAAGATCTCTCCTAATGCTTGACTCCGTAACAATAACCCTCTTCTTATCAACTAGGGCTTGTAACTGTCGCACTCCATTAACTGTCTGTACCTTGGCAGTTGCCCAAAATTGTTCAATACAAGATGTGTAGATGACCTAGTGTTAAGCACCAGCACCACCTCCTAGCCATATTCGTTCATTGGGCTATCGAGCTGCTATGATCCGGATGAGAGCTGAGGCCGCATCTACTTCCCATTCTCTACCATTACCACCATCATTTGGGATACCACCACCCTTGCCCATATCAGTTCCTACTTCATCACCACCATTGCTACTACCCTCTACCAGTCGTAGGGAGACAGAACCTAGGTTACCTTACCACCTCAGGAGAGGTTAGAATCGCTCTTGGTCCCTGGATACGAGGTAGGAGAGAGTTCCTCATTGTTGCTGCTAGCTGAGACCGGCTGAGGTCCTTTAGGCAGACTAAGGCATTGGCTACTAATTGATAAGGGAGATCAAGCATGATCCCAAGAGAGAGGTTGGATATGGGATCACCGACTCGTAGGACGAGATAATTGAGAACCTTCAGGGGGCACAAGTTAGTACTGACACGGAGTTGGGTCGACATAATGGATACATTAATACAGGGTATAGGCAAGACACGGATGAGATTTATACGAGGTTATACGATGAGCAGAGTCAGAGATAGCTATTGGCTGGTCGGCTCAATATGTTGTTTAGAGACAGACGAGCACATGCATATACACATCATCAGATGGAGACAGAGGCTATATTATCTCGAGAGGCTTCGAGGCGATCGATGGATGCGAGTGATCTTGCCCTCTGAAAGGTTATGTTACTGCGCACTACCGTACTGGGTTAGATGTCAGAGATTAGAGAGTTGCATGCTGCTGATCGCAGGAGACAGGCTGTGATTTCAGAGATGCTGAAGGCAGACCAGAGGAGATCTGCAGAGATGAGAGAGTTGAGAACAGCTGATCATACCCGACAGCAGCATCTTATATAGACATTGACAGTGATGCAGTCATTACAGGGACAGGTGACCATGCTACAAGGACAGGTTGCAGCACTACAGGGACAGGTTATCGCACTACATGGACAGTAGGGACCTGTTGGAGGTCCTGCACAGCCAGAGCTGCCAGAGGGAGGCCTGGTAGCATTGTTCATAGAATAGATCATGTTATGGCTAGTCCATTTTTGAATATATCCTACTAAAGTTTACGGGTTTAATCCCGCTAGTAAGGTTTTCGGTTGTTATGTTAATTTTGTAACCTAATCGTTTTGATCATTTTATCTGAACCCATTCATGTATGTTTTTCCAATTTATATATGGGAATGGTTGTCTTATGTCACGTCTGAAATCGAATTTTTTTATGAATGAATGTCGATTTGGTTTATATCCATGTTGATTACAATTTCAGTTGTAAATTTCGCTATGTGATGTGATCTCACCTTTATTTTATCCATGTAATAGTCATTCATGGTATGATTTTATGAAATCTAACGGGTATTGTATTATCTTGTGATTGAAAGAAAAATGTCACCAAAACACCACAAGGTCAACATCGGTCACAACAACCCCACCCCAACAGCAACCACCCACCACATCGGTCACTAAATGCCCAACTTTCAGGCGAAATGATTGACCAAAGGTGTCACTTGCCGCTTTGGGCAGCACGTGATGCCAACAGGAATGCGATGACAGCCATACATCGGGAAAAGGGTGCAGAAGGAATGAACGGCGTTTGTTCGAGAATGCACCTACCAAGACTTTATAAAGTGCAAACCTCTATATTTCAAAGGCACTGAGGGAGTTGTTGAATTAACTCAATGGTTCGAAGATGGAGAACTGTTATCCTCCGCATAAAATAAACTGCCTGTGTGGTAAAATCAATGTTAAGTTTCCACTTGTACTCTTCTAGCAGGTGCTCAAACATGGTGGAATTCCCATGTTATGACTGTCAGTCATGATGCTGCATATGCAATGACTTGGGTTGATCTGAGAAAGAAGATGACTGACAAGTACTGTTCAAGGAACGAGATGAAAAAGCTCAAGGCTGAATTGTAGAATTTGAAAGTGAAGGGTACTGATATGATAGGGTACAACCAACATTTCCAGGAACTAGCACTGCTGTGTATTAGTGTGTTTTCGGAGGAGTCTGACAAGATTGAAAGGTACGTCGGCAGATTAACCGACATGATCCATGGAAACATTGTAGCATCAAGCCAAAAAAAAAAAACCCCATGAATAGCAGTAGAAATGGCCACTGAACTAATGGATAAGATAGTCATCACTATTTGCTCGAGAAGACGGCTGAGAACAAAGGAAGTTTTTAAAACAATTCCCAAAAAACAATCAAACCAAAACAACAGAACAGAGACAGAACACGGGCAGGGCCTATACTGCAGCGACTATGCAAAGAAGCCATACAGGGATCTAAAAAACCCTATGCGCTAAATGCAACTATCACCAACGATGGTCCGGTGTTCTCCTAAAAGCCAACAAATGCAACAAAGTTGGCATTTTGCTCATAGACCGTAGGAGTGTTGGAAATGCCAACACTGCTAACAAATCAGAGGGGTATGGGTCAGCCAGAAACCTACTTTCTTTGATTGTGGAGTTCAATGACACTTCAAGAGGGAATGCCCAAAGCTAAGAACAACAAAAACGTGGAAATCAGTATGGTAATGAATTATAGGCCTCCAGCCAAAGTGTAAATATGGTGGGACAATGCAGGGACAAACCCAGATTCTAATATCGTGACAGGTACGTTCCTTCTCAACAACCGCTATGCTTCTATATTATTTGATACTGGTGCCGATAGGAGTTTTGTGTCTACTGCATTTAGTTCCCAAATGGATATCACGCCATCTCTACTTTAGATCACTATTATGATGTCGAACTAGCTGACGAGAGGATAATTAGGTTAAACACTAATCCTTAGGTGGTTGGCACATTAAATCTCCTGAACACCTATTGCCCACATAAATTTAATGCCCCGTTAGAACTTGGTATTTCAATGCTGAAATTGTATGATTGGTTGGCAAAGTACCAAGCAATCAATGTGTGTGCCAAGAAGATTGTTCATATCCCCTGGGGAAATGAAACATTAATTGTTCACGGTGACGGAATCAACCAGGGATACGAGGCTCGTCTGCACATTATCTCGTACTCCAAAACACAAGAATACATGCTAAAAGGATGTCCACTCTTTTTGGCACATGTCATTACAAATGAGGTTGAAGACAAGACGGAGAAGAAGCGACTTGAGAATGTACCAATAGTTCGAGATTTTCCTAAAGTCTTTCCTGAGGACTTGCCGGGTCTTCCTCCGACTCGACAAGTGGAATTTCAAATCGATTTGATACCTGGATGCTGCACCCGTAGCTCGGGCGCCTTATCGATTGGCACCTTCTAAAATGAAAGAGTTGTCGGAGCAACTAAAAGAACTATCTAACAAAGGCTTTATAAGACCTAGTTCCTCACCCTGGGGGAGCTTCGGTCTTGTTCGTCAAAAAGAAAGACGGATTCATTCCTGGATGTGCATTGATATTGGGAATTGAATAAACAATCGGTGAAGAACCGTTATATCCGCGACCCAAGAATTGATGATTTATTTGATCAGCTCCAAGGGTCGAGTGTCTACTCGAAGATCGACCTAAGGTCGGGTTATCACCAACTGAGGGTTCGAGAAGAAGACATTCCAAAAACCGCTTTCAGAACCCGTTATGGCCATTATTAATTTCAAGTTATGCCGTTTGGTTTGACAAACGCACCTGCCGTATTCATGGACCTTATGAATCGGGTGTGCAAACCATATCTGGATAAATTTGTGATTGTCTTTATTGAACGATAATCTAATATAATTCAAAGAACAAGCAAGTGCACTAAGAGCAACCTTAAGCAAATCTAAGAATTGCTTAAGAAAAGAGGAATTTGTTATGCCAAATTTCCAAGGTGTGAATTTTGGATTCCCAAAGTACAGCCCTTGGTTATGTGGATTGATAGTGAAGGCATTCACTGGATCCCGCCAAGATCGAAATCCTTTTAATGATTGGGCATCTCCTAAGTCGCCAACGGAGATTCGTCAATTTTTAGGTCTTGTTGGGTATTATTGAAGATTCATTGAAGGGTTTTCAAAGATCGCCAAACCGATTACCAAGCTCACCCAGAAGAAGGTCAAGTTTGTTTGGGGTGATAAACAAGAAGCAGCTTTTCAACTGTTAAAGCAGAAGTTGGTGCAGTGGCAACTCAATCCCTGGCCCTTACCTAAGAAGCGAAGATTTTATCGCATACTGCGATGCTTCAAAGAAGGGTTTGGGCGTTGTGTTAATGCAAAGAGAAAAGAGGTGATTTCTTAATGCATACGCCAATTAAAGAATACATGATAAAAATATAAGACTCATATTTGGAACTTGGAGCAGTAGTGTTTCGCTTTCAAGATTTGTGAGGGAAGGATGGGGGAGGAAGAGGAGGGGGGGGGGGGGGGGGGTGCACTACCGTATGGAAACCAAGTGCAACGGTGTTCACTGAACATAAGATCCTACAACACATTCTTAATTATAAAGAGTTGAACATGAGAGCTTCAAACGTCGTTGGTTATAGATTAGCCGCCCCCCCTCAGTGATTACGATTGAGAGATTCTTATCACCCAAGGAAAGGACAAACGTTGTTGCACGATGCCTAAGCATGGAAGGAGAGAGATCAACCTTAAGAGTTTTCGAGCCTTAAGTCCCATGGACTTATTGGCTTGGATCTTCCTAATCCCAAACAAATCTTGAATGCTCAGACGAAGCACGTAAACCATAGAACATCAAGAAACGAAATGTTGGAGGAATGTTTGTTGAAAAGCAAAAATCCAGAGGCATTTAGGATGGAAAGTAAGGAACCCCGTGCGGATGGAAACTCTAGCCTCAATGGCAGAGTTGGCTTACCTGTTATGGCAATTAGCGGACTGTGTCATGCACGAGTCCACAAATCAAAATACACTAACATCCGGGTTCCCGACAAGATGTACCAAGATAAGAAGAAGCAATATTGGTGGCTCCAATATGAAAGCCAACATCGCCACCTATGTTAGCAGGTGTTTGACCTGTGCTAAAGTCAAGACCGAACATCAAAGGCCATCAGGATTGTTAGTACAACCCAAGATACCTAAATGGAAGTGGGACAACATCACTATGATTTTGTCACAAAGTCTCCCTAAGACGACGCAAGGCTACACACCATTTGGGTTGGATTGTTGACACGACTCACTAAGATAGCAATTTCCACACCAATGAAGAGACTGAGTCCCTATGATAAACTTGCAAGAATTATCCTAAGGAGGTTAATCACGAGCATGGAATACCTGTTTCAAAATCATTTGGAGTGATCGTGACCCACAGGATCGCAATCCAACTTTAGAGGTCACTTTCAAAATACTAAAGGTACTAATTTGATATAGTACTATCTGCGTACCATCGCACAAACAGAACGGACAAAGCGAAGAACTAATCCAAACCTCAAGGTATATGCTACGTGCTTGCGTGATCGACTTTGGAAAAGGTTGGGTTAACCATTTGTCGTTGGTCGAGTTTTCATATAACAACAGTTATCACGCTAGCATTAAGGCCGCACCATTCGAAGCACTTTATGGTCGAAAGTGTCGTTACACCTTGTTGGAAACCAAAGTTTGGAGAAACTCAAATCCCTCGGCTCCAGAACTAAATTCAAAGAGACAACAGAGAAAATTGTCCAAAGCAGCAAAGGAACAAGCCACTCGTGGATCGACGAGAAGAGTTTACAGGCCGATCTGAAAGTGTAAACCGAGGAATTCCAAGTAGGTGGATAAAAGTTATGCATAAGTTTTGCCTTGGAAAGGGTTCGTACGTTTTTGAAAACGGGGGAAGTGAAACCCAGTAATTTGACCTTTCAAGGTGTTAGCAAAGGTTGGAGAGGTTGCTTATAAACTTGAGCTTCCAGAAGAACTAAGCAGGGTTCACAATACATTTCATGTATCCAACTTGAAAAAGTGCTATGTCGACGAACCGTTAGCCATTCCGTTGGATGGACTTCATTATTGATCAGACAAGTCTACAGTTTGTTGAGGAAAACCGTTTAGAAAATGGACCGTGATGTTAAACAGTTGAATCGAAGCCGCATCCCAGTAGGTCAAGGTTCGATGGAAAACTCCAAGAGAGGTCCTTGAGTTCACATGGGAATGTGAAGACCAATTCAAGAAGAAATACCCACACTTCTTCACCAAAACCGTACAGTCATCAAGTGTTTCATTGTAAGCCTTGAGGACAAGGCTCGTTTAACTGGGGAAGTCTATAACACCCTGTGTTTTCAAGTCATTGACACAGTCGATAAATCACTATTTAATTTATAGTGTCGTACGCGTTTGCTTGTAATTTCATGTATTAAGTAAAATCGCGTAAGCTAAAAATTAGCGTTCAATGTAAACGGGCACCAAACAATTAAGCGTTTACATCAATCAAGTATTAAATAATTATTTTGAGAATAATTATGGTCTTTGTTCATTTTATTTTTATCGGTTACGTAAAGTGTTTACGTTTCGTGATAAATTGCGTTTAGGCATTCCCGGAACCACCAAAACTTTTCTACGCTTCAACAAATACCCACATTTATACCCAATACTTAAATTTTACAAAAATATATCATATATATCTCATTATGGCCGGATATGTTGCAAATGATACAAAGAAATATGAAATAAACCTTGCAAGTTGGTTTTGTACAACATCTAAACCATTAAAACCTAGCTAGCATGTTCCTTTGACCAAAGACAAGACTATGGTCTTTCCTTAAGACCCTCATCTTGTTCCTAAGACCAACTATTGCAAACTTTTGACCATCTAACTCTTATATGATGCAAGTAACACATAGATAGCAAGACTTAACCAAAAATCAAACAAAAACACTCTCTTTGGCTCTCTTTCAACCCACGGCTCAAAACTCCTCAATTAAACAAACCATACAAAATTTTCTACAACCCATACACACATACACACATCATTCCTAAGATATTCTAAGATGTTTCCAAGCATTGGTTAACCATTTTCAAGTATTTATCAAGAAAAGGAAAGCTAGGGTTTTATATGGAAAACTAGGGTTTTCTTGGTTGCTAGCTTTGGTTTTAAGTCTAAGCAAGGGTTTAGCTCTTATTTCTCAACATCATCATTCATCATTAAGGTTATCTAGCACCTTTATCTTTTCATTTCATGAGTTTTTATGCATATGTTAGTCTTTATAGCAAAATCACCATTTAGGACTTTTTAACATGTAAAAAGGATTTTTACTTATAATTATGGATTTGTTCACTTTTAAACATGTTATGATGTTAATGAGATCATTGTTAAAAATGGAATGTAAAAGGATTGTACCGATGTTTTGTTTTGGAGTAAAAAATGGATAAATACAAATTAGGGTTTATAAAGTTTACTTAATATGTTACAAGTAAAAGAAATACAAATGACATGTTAATCTTGTTTATGTACTTTTAATGATGTTATATGAACACTAAAATAAGGTTATAATGGAAGTATAAGTGATGAACAACCTTTGGTTAAGCTTAAAAAGTGAAAAGAAGTTTAGGTTTTTATAATGATTTAAATGAAAGCTAACAAGTAAATAGTGGTATCAATCAACTTGATAAACTTGTTAATCTTGGTAATTTGGACATATGAGGACAATGATGGACTAATGGACTTTATTATATGTAAGACATATAATATATATATAGTATAAAAGACTTATGGTAAAATACAAAGTTGAAAGTTATAGAAACAAAGTTTACATATGGAATCAAGAAAGACATCCTAATTTCGTTTTAATCTCGACATACAACCTGTCCATATATTACATATTTTTTATAAAATAGTACGTCTCAGACGATTCCAAAAGCTAAGAAAATTGAAAAACGGAATAAATACGAAAAAGTTACGGTAAAAAACAAGTATACGATAAATAAACGGATTTATATAAAAGAATTTTTATAAAACCATTTATAAAAATTATATAAAACAGCAAGTTTAGTATTTTTAAAAGATTACACATATTTTTAGGATTCGAAATTGATAAGAAACAAAAATTTTCAATTAATAACGAATGAGTTATGAATTTCGCGAGTTTACGACAATTAATACTTTTATAAAATTATTTTTTTAAAAGTTACTGTTCATGACAGAAACATTTATTTTTGTAAACCTCATAAATAAATAGAACTTTTAATTACGAGAACGTGCTCGAAAGAATCGCTAAAAACGGAGCTATAACAAATAAAATACGACGTTTACAGGTTTTACGATAACTAAAACTATAAAAAATAACTTTATAACGGTGTGAACAGTATAAAGTACTGCTCATCAGGGGATTAAAAATTTGAAAATGTCAAATTATGATAACTCGTCCTAATACGAAAGTGTGGGCATAAGAAACGTCAAAATCGGGCTTAAAACGCAAAAGTTACGCTAGTTTTACTACAAACGACATTAATAAACGTTTTAAACTTATTAAACACAATTTTGGCCCAAACAATATAGATGGTGAATAGCTATATAGAAATTATGCAAAGGTAGTATTTACCGCAATGTGATTAGTAACTTATAACGACACTTAATAAATAGTAGCATCTAAACGATTTACGTGACGCATTATCTGTGATATACTTGTTATTCGCTCACTCAAGGTGAGTTCATAGCCCCACGTTTTACATGCTTTTGTTTTATAAGTTTTTGGGGTGAGAAACATGCAATGTTTTACAACTAGACACAAGTGGATACTTTTATATTATGATTACGTGTTGCCTAAGTAGCGATAACCCAATCTGAGCCCATATCAGAACCTGTCCAATTACTGGACTGTGAGCGCTAATGTTATGAATAGATCTATTAGGATTGACATCCCCGTTCGGGTGATTAGCTATCACTAGGAAAACGAACATATACCATGTCAAACATAGGATGTTGCGGGTTAGAACACATCATCACGGGCAATGTAGGCCATTTATATGGTATTCATTTATGTTGAGCTTCAGTGTCATGAGCTTAGGCAATGTAATTACATTTATATGATGTCTGCATCTGTTGCATTATCATACACTTGGGAAATCTTGTGGTCCTACAATATAGGGGGGGGGGGGGGGGGGGGGGGGGGGGGGGTCATTTATCCAAACCTATGAATTTACCAACATTATTGTTGACCTTTAAAAGAGCAATGATTTTTCAGGGGATCAGTAAGCACGAGGTGCCATGGATACAATGGTGTTTTTTGATTATGGATATCATGCATTAAAAGATTTTGTCCGCATTATATTTTGTATAACTGTTTATGGGCTAGAAATCGTAGTATTTTTTAAACAAGTGAGAAGATGAAGCTTGGCTTATGTAACAAATACTTTGTTAATTCCAATGTATCAGTTTTAAATGACTTTTTGATCTTTTTATATACATCTTGTGTTATTGATCTGAGAAGTAACACGCCCCAAACCCTTATTCCGCTGCGACCTAATTTGGGGGTGTTACAAGAATGATTGCAGGAGTTGCAAGGTGAGGGTTGGTTCTAATGGTAACTTGTTGTGGGAAGCGTCTGTATTGCTTGGTAGGAAAAAGGAGGTAGTTTGAGAATGTGCATAGATTATCATCGAGAAGAGTGAGATAAGAAATTCGAAATGTGATGTCCCACCAATGGAGGGTGCACGGGAAGACGTATCTAAGACCTGTTTTTATGGATAGCGTAAACGTTGAAGTTTACGGCAATGCCTTTTGGGTTAACCAATGCAACAGCGGTTTTCATGGAGTTAATGAGCCGGGTGTGCATGGTCGTATATAGACAAGCTAGTTAACGTATATATACAGAAGACATATTTTTAAACCGGACCAAAGTCTAAGGAGAGAGTATGAGTCGCTACGTAAAGATATCGAGGAAGGTTATGAAGGAAGCAGAAGATGTACGTGAGTTTTTCCAACAACAATGGAAGCGAAGCAAAGAGAAGCTATCTAGATGTGGAATGAATCAATATGGGTAAAGAGCCGATCTTGGCATTGCCTAAGGAGCATACAATTTCGAAGTAAAATATGACGGCGCGAAGCAAGGATTTGGAAGCATGCTTTGGAAAAGGGAATGGTATTGCTTGTACGTCGGAATACTGAAAGGTTTCTAATGAAGGATTGCATGGCTACGTGGTAGGTTTTGCTTATAATGCTTAGGCATTAATGAACGAGACATGGAGAGTAATTTATACAGATCATGAATGTCATCCAAACACACTTTCAATCGAAGGATTGAACATGCGGCAAAGAAATGATGGATGTATTTAGTGAGATTGATTTCGAGGCCAATACCACAGGAAAAGAAAAATGTAGATGTTGTAAACATGGAGTTAAGAAGAAGAGTGAAGCCAAGAATGAGTTCGAGAATAGATGTACGATGATCCGATTAGTTTTTAATAAAAGGATGTGGTGGGCATAAGATATGAATGTCAAAGCAAAGAACGCGTCAACATAAAGATGTTGCGTGGCTTGGACCAACGAGTGTGAAAAGAGATTGAGAGTTGTTCATAATTGGTTAGACAAGGTCGGACCTCCATTTGGAGAGATGTACGACCTGCAATTGAAGAGGCTAAACGACAAAGTAATTTATCCATCCTGGAGCGGAAAACGATGTTTGTTGGTTTTAGGTTAAATAATCGATGGCTGAGTAGTAAGGAGGATATAGCTAGTTGGCGGTAGTAAGTATTTAGCGTATTGGAAGTGGGAAGTTGAGTATATACAAAGTGTCTTCAAGATTTGTTTGCTACAACGCCTGAGTTCCCCGAGTAGAATGGGAAAAGGATAACTAAGGATAATGTTGTCAAAGTTTACCAATGTGATAGTGTGATATATGCGATTTGGGTGTAGTCAATGGACTGACTAAGACACCACATTCCAGCTATTGCTAGGATAATATGAAAGATTTTTAGAGGTAATTGGAATACCACTTCGTGAAGATGAGGTTTTTCCCTAAGGAGGGGATTTATCAATCGGTAATAGATGTTCTTCCTTGAAGCGATACGATGTATGGAAAGAATGTAGTTACTGTTTATATTGGGCCGTAAACCGGGGAGAGAGTGAGTTAATGGATCGAATTTTGGTTACAAAAAAACAACCACCAATATGTGGTGTAATACAGGAAGAGGCTTGAGGCAGCCAAATGGTCTCAAAAGAGTTAGTTTGATAGTAGTGGGAAACATTTGAATTAATGCTGGAGGATTATGGGGTGGGTTAAGGTTCTCACACCTAGGTAGAAAGGTGTATTACTTTGGGAAGAAACACAAGTTAGAACCGTGTTTAATGTAGGAACATCTGAGATCTTTGGATTATTGGGCCTACATTTCGGTTGAGAAATTCTGTTTATGAGCTGAGGTATCAAAAAAGATTGGGAGGTGCTGAAAGTTTGAGTAAACCTGAATTTGCGTGGATTCTTTAGATACGTTGAGCTTTGTAACATCTTATATCTTAATTTCAAGACAGTTCTTGTTTGATGAGTTGCGAGGTTAAGATATAAAACACGTTGTTACAATAACTTAAGGGTTTTGATAAGTTTTCTCGATGACGAGCGAGGTACATGTAGTGGGATGCTTCTTTTCGTTTGGGGTTGTTGTGTTGCTAATTGCACCCTTGTGGGGGTAAGCAAAGTCATTAGCAGTTGGATTCGGATTTTGGAAGTTAGTCGAGGTTAAGGTTGACAAGACTCTTTGTTTTGTCAAGGAACCGATGATGTTGTGGACCGAGAGGTCATGAGTAAAAGCGTAGTATGATAGCATTAGTGAAAGTTCGTTGGGATTCGAAGCGTGGTCCTGAGCTTACTTAGGAACGCAAGGATCAAATGAGGTCTAAGTGTCCTCCGTTGTTTGTCGATAGTGCTAATGCCTCGAGTAGTTAAATCTCGGGACGAGATTTTCTCAAGGTGGGGATACTGTGACAACCATGACTTGAGCAGGTTGGTCAAACCGTAGTGTTGACCTAAATGTATCTGTTGCAATGTATGGTTATGTGTTTATACGTGTTTATATGTGTTTGTGTGGGATATGTGAGATTGGATAATCAATCCATTGAGCGTGATCGTCTCATTGGGATTGGATTTGTGTTGAATTTTGTGAAGTTCATTTCGTTCACTTTTGGTGACAAGGAAATGATTTCGGTGATTGAAGCGGTTTCGCGTTAATTGTGTAAGTAATTATACGTATACGTATTTTTGTGTTAGTAATTTAAGATAAGTTTAGGTTTTAGAGGTTAAGTTAAGAGAAATGAGTTATTTGATGGAGAAATTTCATTTTAATCACTTATAGTGATAATGAAATTGATTGGGTATTTTGAGAGAATTGTTTTGGTTAATATGTGGATGTCTAGGTGATGGATTAAAATGGGAAGTGTGTCATTTGTGAAAGAAATGAGTTTGTTAAAATATGAGAGTTTTTGGAAGACTTTCTATTTTTAGAAAGTGAATTTGTGAAATGAAAAGTATTTTTGGAAAGTTAATTATTTTTAAAAGTCTAGTAAATTGCGTTTAAGCAAAAAGGTATGTGCAAATAAGCTTAGGTTTTTATAAAAACTTAAGGTAAATCAAATAATTAAGTAATTAATAAATAAATAAAAATATATTTTTTTTATAGATGAATAGTAAAAACGAATTTAAAGAGGATAAGGGGAAAGAAAAGAAAAAAAGAGTTTTAAAAGGAAACAAACTCTAATTAGATATTATCTATAATTAAATAGGGGCCTATAAAAACAAAATAAATCTCATAACCCTCATCCCCTATTGCTCGACCGATCCAGAGAGAAAAAAAAGAGAAGAAATTTTTTAGGGTTTAAGGTATTTTCTAATTCTTTGTTTAATTCTAGTTTTTATTTTAATTCTTGTAATCTAAACATGATGGATTAGGTTTAATCATGAAAATAAATTAGGGTTTATAAATTAGGGTTTTAAATTTTCTGGAGTTTATAGTTTAATGATGATTGTTTGATCATTGGTTCAATTGGTTTCGTGATTTAATCATGCGTTAGGGTCTAGATCGCCCGAATTAGTTGTTTAATTCACTGCAGAAAATTAGGCAGTTTTGTAACGGTCATAACTCAATCATAAATTATCAAATAAACAATTTACAACATACTGGAGATAACCTCAGAGAGTCTACTTTCCAGAAAGGTTGGTCTCATAAGTTTTTATGGTCGGGAAGTGGGTCATAAGTTCTTTACAAAATCAGTGTGTAAATTTGTAACGAATTTCAGTTTTGGTTTTGATTTTTCTAAAAATACTTAGACATCTAGTTAGAGGCTCTAAATCAAGTGGGAGTTAGTTTATATATTTTGTGTGACCCCTGAATTTTTCTCTAAGTAGGTTGTGTAGTTTAAGTGGGTTATCTAACGTCATAATTTTAGGGGGTCAGATTCTGGCCGAATTCTGGACACTTTGGATTAATGAATTTCTAAAAGGTATTTGTAAAAGGGTAATGACTTTGGGAGAGCTAGGAGAGGTTCATAAGACATATATGTAGCATGGTGAATTTTGGTTTGAATTGTGGAAGTGTTTAAGTGGTACGTTTAGGACGCGTAAGTGAGTATAAAATTCTGCTCTAATCCAGAAAATTTAAAATGTAGTATTAAAGTGTAAATGGTGTATATAATAGTTGGAAAAGGTTTAAAACAAGTATAGAACTATGGTAGATAGCTTAGATATCCATCATATTTGAGGTTACATCATATTGGGTTGAATGCCTAATTAATGGTAGCTTATTGTGTGCTTAATTGTTTAGATTATCCGTGAAGTGTTTGTGAAGCTTTTGTTGGATTCTTTTAGGAAGCTAAGCATCAGGTGAGTTTCATAGTCCCTCTTTTTAATGTTTTAAATTGGGATGGAAATGATGCTAAGTGTTTTGGAAATGTTTTGAATTGCTGTGATTATGTGTTTTGATTGCGTGTGGACATTATGTGACTGCATATGGCTTGTTGTTGCATGATATTGTGTTGTGTTGAGGATCATTAATAGTGGGGCTGATCATCTCACGGATCGTTAATTTGAGATTGATCAACTCAGTGAATTGGTATGGGTCCAGGCCTAAATATAAGCTTCAGCTGGTAGACTTTTAGGTGCGTAAGTGACGTATGTGGGATCGGAGGGGTACGCCTACCCAGTATATGTATGGTTGGTTTGATATGGTGATTTGGTTTGCATGTTAGCATAAGTTCATATGTTGCATAATTGTCCTATATTGTTTTGATAATCACAGTAATTGGTTTGAAAGGTTTATAATGTGAGTCTTAAACCTATGACTCTCACCAACCGTTGTGTTGACGTTTTTAAGCATCATTTTCAGGTGAGCTTAATGGTGCTAAGATAGAGCGAAGTGGCTAGAAGAGACCGTAGGATGCTTGGAGTTATTTATGCTTTCTGTTTGAATAAATGCGTTTGCATGAATTGTTTGGATTATGTTTTTGCATGTCATTTATTGACGAGACCTCTTTCTCATTAATAAAGACACCATTAGGTTTTGGGTATTGTTATGACACTTTGTGTCTTTGCTTTACTTTAGTTTTCATTTTAGTATTCTCTATATAGACACCATGTGTTGTGATGATATCCATTCTTGTTTACGCCTCGCGTTTCCGCCTTGGCGGGGTGTGACAGATTGGTATCAGAGCCTTTGGTTATAGAGAACTAGGTGGTTGAGCCTAGACTATAGCTTAAGGGTCCCTCATATAGTTGCATTTTAGGGCATAAGTGTTTGTGTACGTATATACCGTATGTTCCCGCTACCTAAAAGCTTTGAACAAGAAATGGACGTATGAGATTAAAAGATCAAGAGGAGCGTTTGAGACCTGGAAAAAGGGGAGAGAGGAAGAGAATATAAAAAGCAAATGAAAAAAAAATGAAGGATTTCCAAAGAAAAACGCACAGCCCTCATCCTTTCATTCATCTCAATCCTAAACAAAAAGGTGCACTCCCACTGCACATAGGGGATCTTTAAGTCTTTACTATTTTTTAGAAATTAATTTTTAGCAGCTTAGTGTTGCTTTTAAATTTAGCAAATGTAATTTTCAATTTAATGTTTTCAGTCACTGTAATCTCCTTTTCAAGTTGTAATCAATTTTCTACTAATAAAAGTTCAAGTTTACTCACAATTCAATTGTCCTTTCATAATTTACCTTTTATGCAAAATTTTTAAATAAGTCTCTCTTTTTTTCACTTAAGCTCAAATAAGCTCATAAATAGTATCATAAGCTAGGCTGTATACCTCACTAAAGCCATCAAAGATTTTACTGGAGCTTACCTCAAACAAATACAACCCCTAAAGGTTACATAGGCTTTGAATAAGGATTATAAGCCAAAGTATGTAGATGGGCTTATGGACTTACTGGTTAGTATTATAACAAGGCCAAGTTGTGACGAGCTCTTAAGCCTTATTATCCCTGTTTTTGTGGCAAAGGGATTAAGGTACATTTAATATTCTCTCTTTTTTAAGCTTACTTTATAAGCTTTATTTGTTTGTTCTGCCTTCTTCGTACTGCTTAAATAATAGCATATGTACTGATGTTAATTAGCTTAATGTTGCTTATCACTATTGTTTAATGTATTATTGTACTTAGTTTGTAGTTTAAATTTCATTTTAATAGCTTTTGATATAAAACAGTTGAAAAAACCAAAAATAGTAGCATAGTGTCTTAGCTTATTATTCTGGCTTATTTGATTGCTTATATTTGTTCATTAAGTTTGTTATAAGCTGTTTAACATCTGGCCCTTTGAAAGTTTTAGCTTAAATAGCTTTTATCAAGTTAAAAGTACTAAAAGCTGTTTTTTAAAGGTGGGTGTTTTGGTTTAACCTGTTTTAATGGGTGAAAATGAGTCAAAACTTTACTTTATTCTTTGAGTCAGTTTTTAGATTTAGTTAAAAGTAGTCATAAAATCATTGTTTAAGTTTTTAAGTGTTAAATCTCAAAGATCAAGGTTTTTAAGAATTCATTGTGTTGAATCTGTTTAAGTGCAGGCTTATTTTAGTAGCTTATTAGTATTGTCCTTTAAGCTTATTGTGTTTTTGAGTTGTTTTTGTGTTCATAAATGTGTTAAAAAGGATAGAATCAAAGCTCTAAAAACCTGCAAGTTTGTTTTGAGTTTTTGCCAAATCTGTCAAAAAAGTGCTAAGTGTTGAAAATTTGAGAAAATGCTTTTTCAAATGCTCATTGTGGCTTATTCAGTGTTTCAAAATACTTTTTGATTGTTGTTATGTGTCCTATGTATTCAAATCTCAATCTGTTTGTAGGTTTTAAGTTCATAATGTTTTGATTGTTTGCTTATTTTTAAGCTCAAAAGTAGTGTTTTGTTAAAATTGAAAAAAGTTTTCTAAGTGTTGAAAAATGAACAAACAGCTTTTTTATTAAGCTTTTTAAGGGTTTACTTGTGGCTCAAACTCCTTCTTGATACATGATTATTGTAGCGTATTGTGAGAGCTTTTCTGTGGTATAACTCTTAAAGCCATAAGGTTCCATCTTTGAGCTTATTTTTAAGCTCAAAAGTGCAACCCTTGCTGTTTGTATGCAGTTTTTAGCTTAAGTGCTATTTGGCTTATTTGGCTTATTTGCTTATTTTCCTAGCTTATTTAGGTTTAATATAGCTTATTAGGTTAATGTAAGTCAATTTTAGCTTATTTCCTTAGGTTTAAAACTTATTTTGAGCTTAGTTGCCATTTAGCTTAAAAATTCTAAGTGTTTTAGCTTTTTAAGTATCCTGCCTTATTTAGCTTAATATAGTTGCTTATTTTTGATCATTTATACTTATTAGGGATAGTTAGGTATCTATTTTAGCTTATTAGTCATTTAGGTTTGCTTATTTGTGCTCAAAGATCAAAACAGTTTGCCATTTAAGCTTGTTAGTTAAGTAAAGCAAACTGTCAACCTTTTTAGCTTATTCTAGAGCTTATTTGTGGTTTATAAAAATAGTTGTTTTGCAAAAGTTGCTTATTTTTAAGTACAGATAGAGTTTACCTACTAATGAGCTTATGCTCTTAATTTCAGAGATTAAAAACAACTTAAACTAACCTAATTTTGAATTTGAAAAAAAACCTTTAAACTTGAAAAACACTTAGACAGATTTTTGACAAAGACTCTAAATGAAAATGGAAACTTAATCTACTCCTATCTATTGCATTTAAACACCAATAAACAACACAAAACAAGGCTCAAAAGCTGTTAAATCAGACTTAATAAAATAAGCTATGTAAAGCTGACTTTGAACCTACAATCTTAAAAACCATTTAGACAAAACTTAAAAACAACCCTTTAAACCTTAAAACTTTTTGGAATTAGATTAAAAGGACTTAAACAAGCTTGGCCAAGTTAGCTTGGTGACCCAAAACCATTTTAAAATCCACTTCGGTACCCGTTTTATGTCTTAAACCAAAAACCCTTTAAGATTTATAAAATCAAATTTTAAGCTGATTTTGATGATTTAGCCAAAGGTTGTTGGAAAACAGATAATGTCAAATAATTTGAGCAAAATAAGCAAAAAGACACAAAGATACGCACTAAAATAAGCAAATTCTAAGCAGTTAAAAGCAAATATATGACAGTTTAAAGTAAAGGCATGAACAATATGACAAATAAGCATTAAACAAAGACAGTTAAGCATAAAGAACATAAATAAGCAAGAAATAAGCACAGATAAGCACAATAAGCTATTGAACAGTAAATTGCGTAAAATGGAAAAATCAAAACTTACAAAAGGTCCAAAGCTTGTAACAGAGATTCTTAACACCCAAATCTCTTTTAAACCAACCTAATGCTTATCCAATAAGCTCTATTACCATGGCCTTCCACAATGTACCATGCTCCTTAATGCTTGAAACAATATCTTGTATTAATGAAACAGTAATCATAAAAGACTTTCTAGAAAACTTAACTTAGTAAAACAGATTGTATAGGCTTAAAAGAGCTTATGAGAACAGTGAATTCAAAAGTAAAACTTAAAAATAAGACAGAATTAAAGATAACTTTAAAACTTGGATTTGCATTAATATTAAGAGTACAAAGCTGGAATTTGAAAGACAGTAATTTAAAGACAAGTAAAATGAATTAAGACATTTAAAGTAAAATTACACTAAACATTACACTACTCCTAGTTCCTAGTTCCTTCTATCTTCTCTGTCTTCTTTCTTTATATAAGCTGTGGAGTTGTCTTCATTTGTGTTTCTTGTGCTTTTGGTGTGAGAGGCATCAAAGATTCAATCCTAGCCCTCCAATAGTCTTGTTCCCCAATCCATAAATCTTGGCCGTTCATCATTTGTCTTCATTCTTTAGACCAATGGGGTGAGTGGGGATTGCCATGGTGGATGTGAGGTGGGGGTGAGCTATTTTTTTTGTCATGAGGTAAAGGTTTTGGCTGGTTATCTGCAAGAAAGGACACACACGATTAGTGTGAGGGATGTACAGTAGAGGCGGGAAAAAAGGGGTTTTGGGGTGCAGGGTATAACAGGGTAAAGTTTGGTGGGTTTGGCAATGTTAGTCCCTCAGTTTGTATAAGTTGTTTACATGGGAAGTCCTTTGTGGTGTTATAATTTTTAGGACTTGGCAGTTTTGCCCCCTCAAGTTGTATAGTGTTGTTGCGTGGGAAGTCCCTAAAGCACTAACGGTGTTAAGGTGTAAAGGGTAATATGGCTAACGGGGTTAAATGGTTTAATGGGTTATGGTTTTGGGCTTTGTTTGGGCCGGCTATTATAAAAGAGAATTTGGGCTTTAATGAAAGGTAAAGTCTTATAAGTCTTCATGTAATGTATAAATGGGCTGACCCGGCCCATTAGATGGGTACGGGTTGGCCCATTTAACATTTCTTCGATATCGGCTCCGCCTTTGACTTTGACTTTGTCGGGGTTGACTTTGGTTGACTTTTGGCTTTGATTTGACTTTTCTTTCACGCTCTTTCCGTTCTCGAGCTCGGTTTTGTCGTTTTGGCTTTGTTTTTGTCCTTTAGTGAATATTCGGTACCTGCATAGTACAAACAAAAAAACAAGCATATTTATGGCATTTTATGTGTGTTTTTGGTCGTTTAGGGTTGATTTATTAGGTAAAAGGTATGTGTAATTACACACATACCAGTCATCCACATGGAGTCCTTCCAACGGAACGGCTAATGGTTCATCAGAATAACATTTCTTCAGGTAGGATACATGAAATGTATTATGAACTTTGCTAAACTCTTGAGGAAGCTCAAGCTTGTAAGCAACAGATCCAACCTTTTCCAGTACCTTGAATGGTCCAACATATCTAGGGTTTAACTTCCCCCGTTTGCCAAAATGTATGACCCCTTTCCAAGGTGAAACTTTAAGCATAACTCTATCCCCAACTTGGAACTCCATTGGCTTACGCTTTAAGTTGGTGTAACTCTTTTGTCAGTTATGAGTGGCTTGCATTCTTTGCTGGATCTGAATGACCTTCTTAGTTGTCTGTTGGACCATTTCTAGACCGGTGAGTTAAACTTGTCTGACCTCGGCCCAAAAAACAGGTGAACGACACTTTTGACCATAAAGTGCCTCAAAAGGTGCAGCCTTGATGGTAGCGTGATAACTTTTGTTGTAAGAAAACTCAACTAGTGGCAAATGTCTAACCCAACCATTTCCAAAGTCGATTACACAAGCACGTAGCATATCCTCGAGAGTTTGGATAGTTCTCTCGCTTTGTCCATCGGTTTGTGGATGGTACGCAGTACTCATATCCAAGTTAGTACCCAAGGCCTTCTGAAGTGATCTTTAGAAATTCGATGCGAACCTAGGGTCACGGTCATAAATGATTGAGACAGGTATTCCATGCCTCGTGACTACCTCCTTCAGGTACATTCTCGCCAATTTCTCTATGGAATCAGTTTCTCTCATTGGTGTAAAGATTGCAGACTTAGTAAGCCGGTCAACAATCACCCAAATGGTGTCATATCCTTGCGACGACTTAAGAAGCTTTGTGACAAAATCCATAGTAATATTATCCCACTTCTATTGGGGTATCTCGGGTTGTACCAACAAATACGATGGCCTTTGGTGTTCAGCTTTGACTCTAGCACACGTCAAACATTTGCTAACATAGGTGGCGATGTCGGCCTTCATATTGGGCCACTAATATAGCTTTTTCATGTCCTGGTACATCTTGTCAGAACCCGGATGGATGGAGTATTTTGATTCATGGGACTCGGGCATTATCACAGTCCTCAAGTCACCATAACATGGCAACCAACTCTTGCCGTTTAAGCATAAGGTTCCGTCAGCGCGCGGTTCTAACTTTTCCTTCGGTGTATCCTTCCTGATCATACCACTTACATCTTCGTTCTTGAGATTCTCTGGTTTTTGTGCTTCGGTCTGAGCATTCAAGATTTGTTTAGGAAGATACAAACCAATAGTCATCACTAAGGCTCGGAATCTTAATGGTTTAATTTGCTCTTTCATGCTCAAAGCATCAGCAACAACATTTGCTTTCCCTGGGTGATAACGAATCTCACAATCGTAATCACTGAGCAACTTCAACCAACGACGCTGCCTCATATTCAACTCCTTTTGGTCAAGTATGTATTGTAGACTCTTATGATCTGTGAACACAGTACACTTGGTTCCATACA